>ML408119.1:76338-88908 GCA_005239525.1 Nicotiana knightiana | reverse complement strand
GGGGGGGGGGGGGGGGGGAGACGGTGTGATATGGTATTAAGTCAGAGTTATGTAGTTTAAGCTATAGAATAATAAATAAAGAATGCGGTAAAAAGGCAAAGGGAATGAGATTTCATTTATTTAGATCCCTCAAATATGTTACGACCCTAGAACAATATTCAAGCACGATGCCGGGGAGAGGCAGTAAGGGTTCCCAACCATGATGTTATTGATAAATAAGTGTGAATGGACACTTGATACATTATGATCTAGTGCGAACGGCAAGTTAAGACAAAATACATAACCCAAGAGAGGTTAAAAATAATATAGAGATAAGCATGGACTGACGAGTAGTTAGTAGTTGATCCAGGAAGAGATTAGTTATGGCTAGACAAGATGTCTCAAATAAATCAGCAGATCATGCAAGATAAACGTAGCAAAACCCAGCACAGGAAACTCAGTGTCATAGACATGACATTGTAATCCTTAAGAAATATTCAGATAGGAGTTTGGGTAGTTAAAGGTACCATATAAGGGTAAAGTAACCCTATGAGCACAAGGGCGCAGAGGTAGGTAAATAAGGGTAATTATAGGCGAGTAAATACATCAAAATTTTCATCGGGTATACGATGTGAAAAGCTCCAAACTTTACATGAGTCAGACGGTCTTCCCTAAGTGCTACAACAAAATACTAGCTGAGTAAATAAGGAAGAAGGCTTCAATATAAGCATAGTGTCCTAAAGAAGAAATGATCTTGGAACAACAATCTCAATACAATATTGCATGCAGTCCATAAGAAAGTGGCACCTATCCTGACCAATGAATGGGTAGTAAAATCAAAAGTAATATTTGAGCATATGAGTTGCACGAAATTCCAATAGGTGTAGGCATAAAGATAAGCCAAGTACTCATGCAACAAGTGGAAGAACGACCAGGAAAAGTAATTAATTACTTTTAAAGAAAGTCGAGAAGGCACGAAAGGAATTATTCGATCAATGACCCAGAGTTAGTTACATTATGAACGCACTTAAGATTTTGGAGTACTATCCATACAACATATATGTTGACATTCTTACAGTTATGGGAGACTTCGGTATATGTTAAGAAAAAGAATTGAGTCCGCATTACAGATAAGGGCTTGAATTATTAGAAGGTTATATCATGGATGTTCCATAGCGTCTATGAAAGGCTAAAGTAACAACTACTACCCTGAGCCGCAGATCGAAAGATAGCTTAAGCCTACATAAAGGCTGAGAGAGAAGAGGAATCTAAAGAGGTAATCTGCTAAGTAAATCAGGAGTCTGATTACTAGACCAAGATAATTATAGAAATCATGATTGAGAACACATAAGAATCACCCTTAATATCAGAGGTACAAGAGTGATAGTACAACAACTATATTCTATAACGGCTCTACGATAAAGCCAGTTAGAAGAGCACCAGCCTCATGAGAAGTCAGTATGAAGCTCCCTTCTACCAGATTGTGCATGCACCAGAGGTGCAAGTATTATAATAGAGCTTCAAGTTGTGGATGTGAATCCTACCTATGTGGAAGGAAGGTTATGAAAGAGACAGAGATACGATGCGAGATTTAATGGTATGTAAGATAAAAGTGAAGAAGGTACGAGATACTCAAGTGCAGAAAGTTGTGAATAGTCCAAACTTCAAATATATGGCTAGAGGCGCCGTGATTGTAAATCCACAAATGATAGTGGTGACGTCAGTGGCATACCTTCCAGCCTATGGTTTCCAGGTACCGATAGGTCTAGTTAAGAGAGTAAATAAGGGTTAGAGATGATGTGATGTCTCTCTTGAAGTTCCAGAATAACATAAGGAAATCTATGGTGCTAGCAAGTTAAAGGAAGGTTGCGAGTAGTATAAATAGATATGTGTAGGCCGTAAGCTGAAGTATCGAGACAAAAAAGGTTTTAGGTATATACGAGTAACAATAAGAAAAGGTGAATGAGAAGGTGACGATAATAGGTAAGGCCTTAAGATTAAGCCCATCAAAACAAGAGAGCTGATGGTTCCTATAAGTTATAGAAAGCTCTGTATAACCTGAATAAAATCGGAGGAGTGTAAGACTAGGAGCATTTGGAAAAGAAGGAATGCTTCCCTAGTAGTAGAATAAGGTTGCAAGTGTGATAAATGATAATTGGATGACATTTAGGCCTTCGATTGAGTAATGATTTAGAGAAAAAAGGATTTCATGAATTGCAAAGGATGGGAATACCCCCATAAGATGAACTATGTTGGGATGCTATGAAATACGGTTAATGAAATATTGTATCGTCAGGCAAATAAATTCAGATATTCTCTGATGAGACATGAGCCCTAGTGATAATATATTACATAAGAGGTTTCAAGTTATCAGTGGTAGATAATAGATCAACATTAAGGAGAATCAACAACAGATAGATATAAAATCCAAAGTATGAGATGAGATTAGACTGTCATTCTTAAGATGAACAATATTGAGGAAGCATTAAGGGACTTAGATTTATACATATAGGATAAGCAGCGAGAGGGTAACCTGGAGATGGGTAAAAAATGAAGTAAGTGTTATAGTAGAGTATGAACCACCTAGATGTAGTAAATTCATAAGGATATATAAACAATGTTATATCAATAGTCGTAAGTTCGACAGAGTACCAAGTGAAGGACTTTAGTACACCTATAGATGCCTAGAGGGACAACTTGTCATAGTTCTGTATATGTTAACAAAGTGAGGCCTAGAGATTAGATAATAGCTGGAGGAAAAAAGAGAGAAGAGTTTCATAGGCGCACATACAGGGATAGATTCATACAGGCTGCACGACAGAGGTAGTAACAATAACGGATTGGAAGAATTCCGACCACAAGTCGTGGTGCGAGAAAGAGGCCTAAAGTGGGGAATGCCCTGGACGTTGGATTTATTCACAGAATAGTTTCCTAGATGTCAAGGAAAGTACTAAATTATTTGTAAGATCTATAAGTTATGAGACTGATAAGCGCATCAGTCAACATTCGAGAAAAAATGATCCAAAGGGGGAATGATGTTACACCCCATGTTTTCGTACGTAAAAGTACGTCATAAGTCAATTGATGTAAACTCGGAAATGAGATCATCTTTGAAAGTACATAAAGTAATTTAATCATTTTATCATGTATGTTACAAATATTAAGGATCATGAAAAACAAATACAAAGAGGGTTGGAAGGTTTAGAAGATAAGGAATTGAAGAAAATAAGTTACGTCGAAAGTCGACAAGTTGGGAATGTTATAACATGTACTTTTGGGGTGAGACTAGGGTGCTCAAAATTATAAGGAGGTTATGTGAAGAGTTATTTTTATCTTATGATAGTCGTGTGTTATGTTTTGAAGTCAAGCGAGTTGTGGAACAAAAGTTGGCAAAGATCATCACAAGTTGCATTCATAAATTTTACTGAATTTTAGGTCAAATGTAACTACTTTTTTCTCCCAATATACTTATATTTACAAGGTTTTCCACCCATCAAATTGAAGATCTATGAGTCTATTTTCGAATGCATTAAACTGTTTGTCAATACAACAATGGAGTAGAGAGGGATATGCATTTTTTTCAGACTGCACAAGCTGCTAGGTGACAAGTAGGTGTGTCACCTACTTGCTTAAATGAGAGTCCAAAAATAGGAAGCTTCAGGTCGTCTAAAGAGACATTTTAAAGGCTTATTTCGTTCAATAATACACTGATAAAAGGTCACAATAATTAGACCTAAACCCCTGCAAACATCCTCCCAAATATTACGCACAAACCCTAATTGAATTTCTCTCCTTTTCAGGTTCTAGTTGGAGGAAAAACCTTAAGTTTGAAGAACAAAGATAGGAGCTGAGTTATTCAACAAATAAGGCAAGTTTACTGCTCTCTTTCATCCGTTTTTTCTGCTGGATATGTATGGAAAGTCGTTCTATAATTGTAAGAACTCACGGGATGGTGATAGGAAGCCGTGAGTTCGAGTTATTCACTTGTAGCGGACTGTTTTGTATTTCTGTTGGATTGCGTGTTTTATTATTGTTTTATGGAGTTTTGGAGGAGGAAGGGTGTGAAAAATACCATATAATTCAGGGTGATTGGCTGATCGTTATTCATTACAATTTTGGCTTGTTTGACACTACTACGGTGGTCGTTTTGTGTATGAAGAGATTGGGGTTTGTTGGCCTATTTTATTGTCATGACCCAAACTGGAGGATCATGACTAGTACCCGGGCCATACTTGCCGAGCACCAACGTACATTTTATCTAATCTTCTATTATATTTAAGGGCCAATGAGATCAATATAAGTGGTAGATATGGATTATGAACACCAAACAATGATAGATAATGGAATGAACATGGATAACATGGGATAACAAGACTGCCAAGAAACTACATATAAGTTAGGAGCTACCACGCTTCCATGTAAGACTATACAATAAAAATCATCCGACAAGGCATACCAAAATATACATAAGACAACACCTGTCTATGAGCCTGTAAAGGATCATAAGTAATGCAACATAGTCAGAACAGGGCCTCGACATACCCATAATATCTATAACCAAAAATGCATACCAAGACCACGACAAGTCCGGAGAAGGGATCTCGCCTATAACCGCTGAACTGGAAAGCCTATTGTGGTGGGGGAACTGTGTCTACCTGTCTATTAGGACCTGCAACACGACACACAAAATCCACAAATAAAAAGGACGTCAATACGAATAATGTACTGAGTATGTAAGGCAGGTCAATATAAATATGAACAATAATGTAAAGAGAGGTAGAGAAGATACAACATGTAACATCTGAGTGCTTCTAAGGGACAATAACATGAAATGAATGATATATATATATATATATATATATATATATATACATAATCTTTTAAAAACATCCGCCTCTATGGGCATCATCATTATCGTATCAACATCCGCCTCTGTGGGCATCATCATCATCATATCATACCCGTCCTCAAAGTTGACTTGATAACCCCAACTGATCAGTGGTTGCACAATAGGTTCCATACCCGGCCGACTATAGTGCGGCTCGGTAGAGTAAAATAGATACATATATATAATGCATGTAGGACTCATTGGAATCATGTTCTGAACATTTCGGAGTGACGTAAGGTCGATATTATCCATACACATTATTAGGATTAACTCTTCATCAAGAATATTATAAGAATCAGCAAGTACCAACAACATTGATAACATAAGAATAAGAGGAGCAACCTCAACATCAATTGTTTCATAAGAAGGGAAACAATGCAAGTACTGCTAGCTTCTAAGAGTAGAGTATCTTTGGAAGCTCGTTCATTGCATTATGTACAATCGGATTTGTGAAAAAGAAGGAAAGGGATAGCCTCACATACCTTGTATATACTGACCCAATCTCAAGCTATGCAATTTTCACGACTCCTTAGTCTACAATAAGAGAAACAACATTATCGTTATCATTTAAGCGTCATAACTATTGTGTATCGACCACAACCTATTTTACGATGAAATGGACAGCACCTGTCTTATATATATGACTTCACACAAGTCAAAAAAATCAGCAAACAGCCCAAACAACATCAATAATAATCAAATTGAGCCTCCCAAAACAGTCCACACACAACCTAATAACTTCATACATAAGACGACCACCGTAGTCGCGTCAAACGGCCCGGAAATGTTACGACGAACGACCAGCCCACAACCCTACATCTATATGGTTTTTCTCCACACCCTTCCTCCTCCAAAATTCCACAATACAGTAGTAAAACACGCAGCCCAATAGCAACACAAAACAGTCTGCAAAACAGTCCGCTACAAGTGAATAACTCGAACTCACGGCCTCCGATCACCGTCCCGTGAGTTCTTACAAGTATAAAACGAATTATCATGAATTTACAGCACAAAAAAATGGATGAAAGAGAGAAGTAAACTCACCTTACTTGCTGGATAACACTGCCCTTATCTTGGTTCTTCAAACTCTAGGGTTTACCCCCAATTTGAACTTGAAAGAGAGGGAAAATCAATTAGGGTTTGTGGATAACTTTTGGAAGAAAATTTGCAGGGGTTTAGGTCTGGTTATTTGTGAAATATAATGAGGGATATATTTAAGGAGATAAGCCTTTTAATGGGATCTTTTGATGACCCGAAATTGCCTCTTTTTGGGCTATCATTTAACCAAGTAGGTGACCCAGCTACTTGTCACCTAGCAGCTTGTGCAGTCTCGCAAAAATGTCTATATCTCCCTACTCCATTGTCGTATTGATAAGAGGTTTAATGCGTTGGAAACTAGACTCATAGATATTCAATTTGGTGGGTAGATCGTCCTGTAATTCCAAGTATATTGGGAGAAAAGCTTAATAAAATCTGACCTAAAGTTTAAGTAAAACTATGAACCTAAGTTGCGACAACTCTTGTCGACTTTTGTTTCATAACTCGTTTGACTTCAAGACTATGATACGGATATTATATGATTCAAATACCTTAAAACACGACTTCTTGAGAATATCAAGCACCCCTAGGTTTACCCAAAAATATGAGTTACAACATCCTTGATTCGTTTAACTTCTGATACGTGTTAATCACTCTTATACACTCTTGTATCATTTAAGATGAATAGGATTAACTTATTATCATCTCAAAGATAATCTCTTCTCATTTTTACATCAATTAACTTATGGCATGAGCCAACGTACGTGAATATGGGTTGTAACACCCTCCCACCCTTAGGAGAATTCGTCCTCGAATGTAAGTGTTTAGGGGGAGCCTAACTCATCGTGAATTCCAACGGAAATTTTCGGCCCATTTTTCCCCTATAAAATGAATACTAGACAAACTTACAAGCTGTTAAACCCAATGTATTACCATTCAAGGCTACGCAAAGCATTATGGATATGTACACTATCTGCATATCACCATTGTGTATTAAGGAAGAGTACTCCCAAGCTATTGCTTACCTCATAGAGCTGTTTCACCTTCTAATGCGTCCTGCGTCCCCTCGACATCCTTGTTATCATGAATCTGGAACAAGTAAGGGTATTTAGACTTCATCTGCTCTTTTGCTTCCCAAGTAATTTCTTTCATGTTCTTGTTCCTCAACAATACTTTGACGGAAGCTACATCCTTTGTTCTTAGCTTGTGGAATTGTCGATCTAATATAGCTACTGGCACTTCTTCATATGATAGATCCTCTGTATATTTTACATCTTTGATAGGGATGAATCGAGAAGGGTCTCCAATACATTTCCTTATCATAGATACATAGAATACCGGGTGGACAAATTCCAATTCGGATGGAAATTCTAACTCATAAGAAACCTGTCCAATTCGTCAGAGAATTTTGTACGGACAGATATACCGTGGACTCAGCTTACCCTTCTTCCCAAAATGCATAACACCCTTCATCAGTGAGATCCTCAAGAAAACCCAATCGCCAACCTCGAACTCCAAATCGCAACGTCGGACATCAGAATAAGACTTTTGCCTGCTTTGTGCTGTCCTTAGCCGCTCTTGTATCATTTTCACCTTCTCAATGGCTTGGTGAATCAAATCTGGCCCATATAGTTTTGTTTCACCGACTTCAAACCATCCAAGTGGTGATCTATATCTCCTCCCGTATAGTGCCTCGTACGGGGCCATTTTAATACTGGAATAATAGCTATTATTGTAGGAAATTCTATACGTGGAAGATGGTCATCCCAATTCCCCTTGAAATCCAGAACATATGCTCGTAGCATATCTTCAAGTGTTTGAATGGTACATTCAGCTTGTCCGTCAGTCTTTAGATGGAATGTAGTGCTGAGATTCACTTGTGTGCCTAAACCCTTCTGAAAAGACCTCCAAAATTTAGCCGCAAATTACGCTCCTCGGTCTGATATAATAGATATCGGTACACCATGAAGCCTAACAATCTCCTTGATATACAACTTTGTATAATCTTCAGCTGTGTAAGTTGTCTTAACTGGCAGAAAATGGGCACATTTTGTAAGTCGATCAACTATCACCCATATGGAGTCAAACTTATGATAAGAGCGAGGCAATCCAATAATGAAGTCCATATTAATCACCTCCCATTTCCAGGTCATAATCTCTATATTTTGAAGCAATCCACTGTGTTTCTGATGTTCGATTTTTACTTCTTGACAATTAGGACACTGGGCTACAAATTCTGCAATATACTTCTTCATGTTATCCCACCAATACTGCTCCTTAACATCATGATACATCTTTGTCGAGCCGGGATGGATGGAATATCGGGATTGATGAATCTCAATCATAATCTTCTCTCTTAAACCTACCACAACAGGCACACATAACCGGCCCTGGTATCTCAGTGCCCCATCTGCTTCGATCTCAAAAGCCGTAATTTTACACTGTTGAATGCTCTCTCTCAATCGTACTAAGGTAGGATCTTCATATTGCCGTGCTTTTACCTCGGCTACCAAAGATGATTCTGATGTATTATGTACAGTAACCCATCCTTCATCAGATTCTAACAATCTAATTCTCATATTCGCTAGCTGATGAAGCTCATTAGTCAAACCCTGTCTACTTTCCTCAATGTGTACTAAGCTTCCCATTGACTTATGACTGAGAGCGTCTGCCACAACATTGGCTTTACCGGGATGGTACAATATTTTGACATCATAATATTTTAGTAATTCAAGCCATCTACGCTACCTCAAATTCAACTCTTTCTGCTTGAAGATGTATTGTAAGCTCTTGTGATCCGTGTAGATGTCAACATGGACGCCGTACAAGTAGTGCCGCCATATCTTCAAAGCATATATTACTGCAGCCAATTCCAACTCATGGGTCGGGTAATTCGTTTCATGCTTCTTCAATTGTCTTGATGCATAAGCAATCACCTTCCCATGTTGCATCGATAGGCACCCCAAATCTATACCTGAGGCATCACAATATACCACATAACCTTCTGTTCCTTCTGGGAGAGTGAGCACNGGTAATTCTTTTCATGCTTCTTCAATTGTCTTGATGCATAAGCAATCACCTTCCCATGTTGCATCAATACGCACCCCAAACCTATACCTGAGGCATCACAATATACCACATAACCTTCTGTTCCTTCTGGGAGAGTGAGCACTGGCGCAGATGTCAATCGATTCTTTAACTCCTGAAAACTTCGTTCACAAGCGTCACACCACTGGAACTTAGTAGCTTTCTGTGTTAACCTAGTCAATGGTGATGATATAGCGGAAAATCTTTCTACAAATTGCCTATAATATCCTGCTAGCCCCAGGAAGCTGCGGACTTCTGATGGTGTTGTAGATCTCGGCCAATTCTTTACTACATCGATCTTTTGAGTATCGACACTAATAACCTCGTCAGATATCACATGGCCAAGGAATGCTACTGAGTTCAGCAAAAATTCACATTTGGAGAGCTTAGCATATAACTTACGATCCTGAAGCGTCTGTAATACTATCCGCAAGTGGCCCGCATGTTCCGCCTCCGAACGAGAATACACCAAAATGTCATCAATGAATACGATCACGAACACATCAAGATAGGGCCTGAATACAGTATTCATGAGATCCATAAAAGCTGCTGGGGCATTTGTTAGCCCAAACGACATCACTAAGAACTCAAAGTTCCCATATCTTGTCTGGAAGGCCGTCTTTGGAATCCTTCTCATTAACCCTCACCTGATGATACCCTGAACGTAATTCAATCTTGGAATAATACTTGGCACCCTGGAGTTGGTCAAACAGGTCGTCAATTCTTGGAAGTTGATACTTGTTCTTTATAGTAAACATATTCAACTGTCGATAGTCGATACACATCTGTAATGACCCGTCTTTCTTACGCACGAACAGGACTGGCGCACCCCAAGGTGAGGTTCTAGGCCTAATGAAGCCCTTATCCAGCAAGTCCTTCAACTGCGCCTTCAACTCGTGCAACTTTGTCGGGGCCATCCTATATGGAGGAATAGATATGGGTTGAGTGTCAGGAAATATATTAATGCTAAACTTAATCTCCCTTTCAGGTGGAAGGCCTGGAAGTTCATCTGGGAAAAAATCTGGAAATTCATTGACCATGGGGATTGATTGTAAAGTAGGCGGCTTTGTCTCCACATCCCTAATGCGAACGAGATGATAAATGTACTCTTTTGAGACCATCTTCCTTGTCTTAAGATAGGAAATAAACCTATCTTTCAACGTAGCAATGTTCCCTTTCCATTCGATTACGGATTCATTAGGAAATTGAAACCTAACCATCTTTGTACGACAATCAACATTTGCATAGTATGAGGCCAACCAGTCCATTCCCATTATCACGTCGAAATCAACCATTTCTAATTCAAATAAATTTTCCGAGGTTTGAAGACTACAAATCATCATTGTGCAGCCTTTATATACCCTTCTAACAATCATAGAATCCTATCGGAGTAGATACCGCAAGTGGTTTACTTATCAATTCAGGTTCAACGCCAAACTTATTATCCACAAAAGGTGTAACATATGATAATGTAGATCCCGGATCAATCAACGCATATAAATCGTAAGAAAACACAAACAATATACATGTAAATACATCCTGAGACGACTTGAGATCCCTTCAACCTACTAGAGCGTAGGTTCTATTTTGAGCACCACTCGAACTCGGCACTGCACCTCTACCTCTACCACGACCTGTCGACTGCTGAAAACCCCGTGCTGCAGGTCGAACTGATGAGGAAGAACCAGACACAGATCCAGTTGGCTGAGCCATACCACTACCTTCTCTATTAGGACAATCCCGCTTCATATGGATAGGTTGTCCGCAAGAGTAGCACGCATCAAAACCTCGACAGCACAGTCCAAAGTGGGCCTTGCCACACTGATCACAACGGGGTGTTGGGAGTCTCGTTTGACTAGTATCCCTATGATATTGCGAGCTTGATGCCCGCGAACTCTGACCTGGACCAGAATAGGTAAATCGATCATACCGAGGCCTCTGAAACTGTGGAGGAGCACTAGCTACAGGTGGCTCCGAACTCCTCGAACACTGGAGCCTAACACTACCTCTGAAGTCATGAGAATACCCTACAAACCTCGACCTCTTATGCTGGCCCCTATCCTTCTCCCTATCTGCCCTTTGCTGGCGCTTACGATCCTCTAGGGTCTAAGCATAAGCCTGAATACGGGAAATATCCATGCCCTCCACCAAGGAGGCTATCGTTCACTCATTTATCAGATGTGGTCCCAACCCGTTAACGAACATATGCACCCTATCACTCATCTCGGCCACCATATGAGGATCATACCTTGCTAAAGAATCAAACTGCATGCCATACTCTCGCACACTCATATTACCTTGTCTAAGGTTCAAGAACTTATCAGCTCTAGCTCGTCATATCTCAACGGGCAAATAGTGACGAAGAAAGGCCTCAGAAAATTCCTTCCATAGCTGGAGGGGAATTCAGACCCTTGGATCTCTCCCAACTTTCATTCCAGAAAACCACTAAATCCCGTAACCGATATGAAGCCAACTCTACTGCCTCTGTATCTGTAGTATGCATAACCCGTAGTGTACGATGAACCTAGTCAAAAAAGTCTGTGGGTCCTCCTTGGGGTCTAATCCGGTAAACACTGGAGGGTCTAGATTAATAAAATCATGAACTCTCGTACTATCCGGTTTATCAACAACACCAGTATTCTGCCTCTGAGCCTGAGCAGCTACCAAGCTAGTCAACAACTGCACCGCACTCTACATATCCTGCTTTGTAGGGCCAGACAGAGGAACTAGTGGTGCTGGGTTCCTCCTAATATCCTCTGGATGAGACGGAGTAGATGAGGTATGAGACGACATCTCACTCTGAGCCTTACTTTGGTGTACTCTGGCTTGAGGCACCTGATTGGTACCCTCTCCCGCAGCTATATCAAGTCTTCTACTAATCGATTGCTTCCTAGTCGAAGGAATCGCTGAAAGAAAACAAGGTTAATATTAGATATAACACGAAGGACTCAACTCTACGCACGATCTAGATTTAGGAAAAAGGTAACAACCCTAGATGTCACGTATTCTCTTGATTATAAATGCGGCGCGCTACACATTAATAATCAATACTCTACTAGACATGGCTCATAGACAACCCCTAGGACAGACTTGGTCTGATACCAAGTTTGTCACGACCCAAATAGGAGGATCATGACTAGTACCCGGGCCATACTTGCCGAGCACCAACGTACATTTTATGTAATCTTCTTATTATCTTTAAGGGACGACGAGATCAATAGTGGTAGATATGGATTATGAACACCAAACAATGATAGATAATGGAATAAACATGGATAACATGGGATAACAAGACTGCCAAGAAACTACATATAAGTTAGGATCTACCACGCTTTCATGAAAGATTATACAACAAAAATCATCCAACAAGGCATACCAAACTATACATAAGCCGACACCTGTCTATGAACCTCTAAAGGAGCATAAGTAATGCAACATAGTTGGAACAGGGCCCCGACATACCCATAATATCTATAACCAAAAATGCATACCAAGACCACGGCAAGTCCGGAGAAGGGATCTCGCCTATAACCACTGAACTGGAAAGCCTACTGTGCTGTGGGAACTGCGTCTACCTG
>ML408119.1:0-74614 GCA_005239525.1 Nicotiana knightiana | reverse complement strand
CACGACATGCAGCGTCCACAAATAAAAAGGACGTCAGTACGAATAATGTACTGAGTATGTAAGGCATGTCAATATAAATATGAACAATAATGTAAAGAGAGGTAGAGAAGATACAACCTGTAACATCTCAGTGCTTCTAAGAGACAATAACATGAAATGCATGATACATATATACACATAATCTTTTAAAAACATCCGCCTATGTGGGCATCATCATTATCGTATCAACATCCGCCTCTGTAGGAATCATCATCATCATATCATACCCGGCCTCAAAGAGGACTCGGTAAACCCAACTGATTAGTGGTTGCACAATAGGTGCCATACCCGGCTAACTATAGTGCGGCTCGGTAGAGTAAAATAGATACATATATATAATGCATGTAGGACTCATTGGAATCATGTTCTGAACATTTCAGAGTGACGTAAGGTCGATATTCTCCGTACACATTATTAGGATTAACTCTTCATCAAGAATATTATAAGAATTAGGAAGTACCAACAACATTGATAACATAAGAATAATAGGAGCAACCTCAACATCAATTGTTCCATAAGAAGGGAAACAATGAAAGTACTGCTAGCTTTTAAGAGTAGAGTATCTTTGAAAGCTCGTTCATTGCATTATGTACAATCGGAGCCGTGCAAAAGAAGGAAAGGGATAGCCTCACATAACTTGTATATACTGACCCAATCTCAAACTATGCAATTGTCACGACTCCTTAGTCTACAATAAGAGAAACGACACTATCGTTATCATTTAAGCGTCATAACTATTGCGTATCCACAACCTATTTTACGATGAAACGGACAACACCTCCCTTATATATATGACTTCACACAAGTCAAAAAAACCACCAAACAGCCCAAACACCATCAATAATAATCAAATTGAGCCTCCCAAAACATTCCACACACAACCTAATAACTTCATACATAAGACGACCACCGTAGTCGTGTCAAACGACCCGGAAATGTTACGACGAACGACCAGACCACAAACCTACATATATATGGTTTTTCTCCACACCCTTCTTCATCCAAAACTCCACAATACAGTAGTAAAACACTCAGCCCAACAGCAACACAAAACAGTCTGCTACAAGTGAATAACTCGAACTCACGGCTTCCGATCACCGTCCCGTGAGTTCTTACAAGTATAAAAAGAATTATCATGAATTTACAGCACAAAAAAATGGATGAAAGAGAGCAATAAAATCACCTTAAATGCTGGATAACTCAGTCCTTATCTTGGTTCTTCAAACTCTAGGGTTTACCCCCAATTTGAACTTGAAAGAGAGGAAAAATCACTTAGGGTTTGTGGATAACTTTTGGAAGGGAGTTTGCAGGGGTTTAGGTCTGGTTATTTGTGAAATATAATGAGGGATATATTTCAGGAGATAAGCCTTTTAATGGGCTCTTTGGATGACCCGAAATTGCCTCTTTTTGGGCTATCATTTAACTAAGTAGGTGACCCACCTACTTGTCACCTAGCAGCTTGTGCAGTCTCGCGAAAATGTCTGTATCTCTCTACTCCAATGTCGTATTGATAAGAGGTTTAATTCGTTGGAAACTAGACTCATAGATCTTCAATTTTATAATTAGATAATCCTGTTATTTCAAGTAGATTGGGAGAAAAGTTTAATAACATTTGACCTAAAGTTTAAGTAAAACTATGAACCTATGTTGCGACAACTCTTGTCGACTTTTGTTTCATAACTCGTTTGACTTCAACACTATGATACGGATATTACATGATTCAAATAACTTAAAACAACTTCTTGAGAATATCAAGCGCCCCTAGGTTTACCCAAATATACGAGTTACAACATCCTTGATTTGTTTAACTTCTAATACGTGTTAATCACTCTTATACACTCTTGTATCATTTAAGATCAATAGGATTAACTTATTATCATCTCAAAAATAATATCTTCTCGTGTTTACATCGACTAACTTATGGCATGAGCCAACGTACGTGAATATGGGTTGTAACAATCGTGGTATTTTGTGGTGTATATAAGGTTGGAAAATAATGTATACAGGTTTGATATTGTTGTGTTCTTGTGTTTTTGGTGTTATATTTAATTTGGAGGAAGTACGGATTAAAGGGGAGATGCTGCCCTTTTTAATACAAAATAAGCTTGTCGTTCGTTGTGCCATAGTTGTACCTTTCTTAACTTAATGATAGTATTATTATCGTTGTTGTAGATTAAGGTGCGAAGAAGAGAGTTCAACGTGGTGATTGGAATGATTGTGAAAAGGTATGTTAAGGCTAAACCTTTCTTCATTTTGGCATGATCTCGTAACTACATGAGTTTAATAACGAGGCATAAAGAGAAGTCTGTATTCATGAACTTATGTACATTATCGTAGTTTCATAAGTTACAGTATTCTCCCTTATCGGGAAATCATATTCAGTTTAGTATTGTCTTCTTTCAGCCAAGATATCAGATAGTGTGTATATATATATATACAATATTATAGTATTTTCAGTATCATCGAGCTATTATCAGTGGGTAGGCCCCTATCGGGAAACTTCTGATAAGATGGTAAGTTATATACCGAGCCTATTGTGGTCGAGCGCCTATGAGCGAGCTTTGAATGGCTGTGATACAGAGCCTAGTATGGTCGAGTGCCTTTGAGCGAGCCTAACGGTAGAGCAGTTACACATACCGAACCTTATAGGGCGGGACAACTATTTTACTTACTAAATTGAGAGAGATGGGTCAATATCAGTAGGTAAGTATATCTTCAGTTATTATATTATTGGTTTAGTTTCAGATTTCAGTTATGCTATTACCTTCCATACTCGGTACATTATTTCGTACTGACTTCCCTTTTACCGGGGACGCTGCATTTCATGCCTACAGGTCCTGATAGATAGCTGGATAGACCTTCTCAGTAGACAAAGTCAAACATCAGCTTGGTTGGTAAGCTCCATTTACTCGGAGTTACCAGGTCTATACCTTGGAGTCCATTTTATATATACAGGTTTGATGGGTAGGTCGAGGCTCTATCCCTATCATGATACAATTCAGTTCTTAGAGGCTTGTAGACGAGTCTTGTACATTTTCTATATCAGTATTGTAGCATTAGAAGCCTATGTATATGTTTAGTTTGGTATTACTGGTTGTAGACGTTATTTTCAGATGATTCAGAATACGGTCTCATCGGCCTAATTTGAGGGTTACCCTCCAAAGTTCACTGTTACAGAGTGGTACACTCGGGCCGAGTATGGCATCGAGTGCCGGCCACGTCTCTTTTGGTTTGGGTCATGACAGGAATGTCCTTACCTTTGGATTTATTCACAGAACTGTTGCCTTGACGGCAAGGATAGTATTAAAAGTTTCGTATGACTATGGGTAATGAGACTAATAAGCACATCCACCAACATTCGATAAAAAATGTTCTAAAGAGGGGAATTGGCACGACGCAGCCTAGGGCCTCGACAAATAACCGACACTAAGTGACGATCATCACTAAACTTGCTGATAATGAACAAAGCACGAATATAAATGGATAAACTAAACAAGCATAAGCATAGCTGACAAGAACTATACAATCTAGAATGTTGACAAGGCTAACATAAGTAAACATATAAATACATACTAACTGCACATGTTCATATTTACAAGCATCTAGGAGTACTGAACTGAAAAGTACTAGACGTAACAGGGCCCCATCATACCCAAACTAGCTGACTGTACACAAACCAAAAGATAAGTAGCTCCTGGAGTAAGCGAAGAGACTCTAACAACTGGTGGATAGCCTACTGATGTGATTTAAGCGCTGATTTATCTGTACCTACGCAGCATGAAACGCACTGCCTCAAAAGGGACGTAAGTACGATATGACAATGTATGTAGGGTGGAAAGCATATGTAAAGCATACTAAAGTATGACTGTAATATGGAAACATGAATATAAACTGAAAGCTAAACAAGAGTCTGAACTAGCAACTGATATTAAACTAAACCAAAGTTTAAGCTGAAACTATGCTGAATTTGAACAACTATCTAAACTGGTACTTGTCTGGTGTTATGGGTTATATCCCCCAAATCATGTAACTATAAAATTGAACTAGCCCTATGTATGATCATGCAATGCAAACTATAACTATATACGTGTATATAACATGCCATATTGGTGTTATGGGATATATCTCCCGAGTAGGTAAATATATAATCAACAAGCCTGGCTGGTTATTATGGGCTATCTCCCCCCATCATTGTTTACCCTAAAAACTGAGTAAGTAAGATTATATTGTGGTTTTAAGGATACGTGATTTAATTCAATACCAATTGATAAATAATGAGTTAAATAGATAATTCGAACAGTAAAATAAATCAAACTAGTGTTCTAGCAATGCTTCAATCTCGATTCGAGACGGTCTCGAGGTTGTATAATAAGAACAGTAAGGAATGGAACAAACAGTGATGAACAATAAGTGATATAGAGAGGATCGTATGTGTATATTCGTTTTAGTGAATAATGATGGTTACAAATGAATGGGATTCCTCCTTATATAATAGAGGAATCCTAAATAAGGTACAATCTAATAACCGAAATAAATCTCATGATTGGTATCAATAACCACTTTGATTTGATTTTCTCCAGGATCTCCGCCCTGATCTTCGATCGGTTACTGATATCTTGCCATTCTGTTATTACTCCTTACTCGAGGTCAGTCGTGCTTGGTCTCGATTGTTGTTGGCATAGATCTCAATGAGCACCTTCGATCTCCAGGCTCGATGTTCTATCTTCGAGCTCAAGCCTGATCTATTACGAGTTTATCCTCGAGGCAACTCCCATGCCTATGAAATCAGATATGCCCGACTTCGACCGTATATAGATAGTCCCCTTGTTTCTTAGAGTAAAATGATAAGAAATGATTAGAGCCTCAATTTTCTGAAACCTTGATCATGATGCCATCCTCAAATTTCCCCAAATCATTAATGCCTGTCAGTGGGTGGTCGGTCACTAGCGCCACCGAACCGTCATCATGAATCTATAAATACACGCTCCTTTGTTGAATCAAACTTTATTTTTTCTTTAATCGAACTGCTAAGTCTTCTAACTTTCTCCATCTCCTCTCTTTCGCCGCCTATTGAGCCACCCTTGTTAGCATCGAAACCACCTAGCTTCATCTTCCTTCGCCCTTTGTTACCTGAATCAATGGCAAAAACGTCAAAAACATTACCACAAAAGGAGAAAGCTTCCTCCTCTTCTTCCCGGCCGGTCGGTGACAAAACACCAATGGAACCACTTCCTCATGAGTACGTTCCTAGCCCGTGCACTTAAAATCCAATTTCAAGATCGAGAACCCTTCATTGGTCCCAAGCCGATGTGAACATGTGTCAAGGTACATGTTTTCCATAACGACGAGCCACCTCGAAACCATGAAGAGGGATGGAAACTAGGGTCCCGAGGTCGTGGTAAAAATCCCTGCTCCTGAAGAGAGCATCACTACTCATGTGGAGGGGTTTTTAAGTGTTTACACTTACCCCTTCACATTGGGTCACCTTAACCCAGTGATCGTCGATTTCTGCAGAAGATATCAGGTCACTCTCAGCCAAGTTCACCCGTCGTTCTGGCACATTGTGATCATGTTTTTCTTCTTCTCAAGCAAGGCCGAGGGGTTGTAGTTCACCCTTAGCCACCTCATGCGGTTATACCAGCCTCAACTCTACCGAGGACCGATTAAGCTCCAACACTGAGCAACGAAGGCCTTGTTCTCGAGCATCGACGAGGACAAGGATCGGGGTTGGATGAGCCATTTCATATGGGTGAGGACTTGTGACATCATCCCGAAGGAGAAGATTCCATTCCAAGAGGAGTGGAACCCTGACCGTAAGTGATGTATTAAACATATTTCTTCGTACCTACTTTAGCTTTGTCTAATGTTCTTATTTGTATGTAGTTGTTCCTTGGATGCCTCAGGCGGTCCCCAACCTTGAAGACTGGGTTCGAAAGTTAGACTCGACTTCCTCCCACGTCGAGCGCGCATGGCGTGATTTGGCGAAGGGCAGATGGGAGGCAAAGAACCATGGTAAGGATCTTCTTTCTTACATTCAGAAATATTTTCTGCATTTCATTCATTACTAAGCTTCTTTCGTGTAGGCCTGACCAAATATGCAATATTGAGGTCCCCGAGCGGTAAGGAAGAGGCAAAATCCCCGGTTCCGAAGCCAGGAAAGATAAGAATAGGAAGGGAGCCTCACAGTCTGAGGAACCCAAGCCCAAACCTCGAAGAGTAAGGAGTAAGGTGATTGCTCTCACGGTGGACTCGGTACAAATCCTAAGAGACAAAGAATAATAAGAATAAGAAGAAGAGGATGGTGCCTCGGGACTAACGGCCCGACCTAGGAAGGCAGTCGAGGTCGCCAAACCTTCTGAGCTGGCGGCGGCTGCTAAAATCAAGCCTCATGATGAGGAGGCTTCCAAAAAGGGTTTGGGTGAGGATCCCGAATCACTTGAGGTCGGGATCATCTCTCGACCATCCGTAAATACACCAGACGGTGCCGGTTCTGAAACTCCGAAGGTCGATCAGAGCGCCCCAGGCGACTTGCTCGGGGCCATGACAACAGGTCACTTGCCTTCTCTGCCAACTTTTTCTAAGGAGGCAATAAGAGAGGCTGGCTAGATAAAGACCCCCGACATAGGCGGAGTCTCTTGTGTAGGGTATCCCTTTCTAGATTTCTTCACTAAGGTCGATGATGTCTCCGATCTCAACGACGCTTCCATTCTCTTTGAGGAAGCCCAATCTATCTCGGGTAAGAATTAGTTGCTGCAATTCCTTTTCTTATTCTTTTTTCTTTAAGTCTGACTTCCATTTTCCTTTTTTCTATAGGCCTTCTCCAAGTCTCGAGCCGACCTTAGCCAATGCGAATTTGAGCTCCAAGAAGTCTCAGAGGAGAGGAACGCTCTGAAGCTTCGTTGTGTCCAAAAGGATGAAGCTCTAAAGGACCTTCAAGCGGATTTTGCCAAGGCTAAGGAAGAGGCCGAGTTAGATAAGCAGGTAACCATCCTTTTGAAAAAGTACGGACTCACTCCAACTGTGAAGGCTAACACTTTAATATCTCAGTTGCATCTAAAGGTTGAAAGGATCGAGCTGCTTCAGGGAGAAGTCGATCAGGTCAAAGCCGATTGTGATCGGTGGAAGGAGAACATGGACCGCCTTCCTGCGGAAAAAGTGGCTACCTTGGCCAAACTGTCATCGGCCGAGGCCTAACTTCGGAGCATCAAAGAAAAAAGCTCAGCCTAAGCCAAACGGATCGAGGAGCTTGAAGCCGAGCTTGCTGAGGCCAAGGCGGAGGTCGAGAAGATGAAGGTCATGGCTGACAAGTCCATCTCTATGTACCTGGCCGATGCTGAGGCTGCTCAAATATAGCTAAGGGAGGCTTCTGATAAAGAGCGATGGAGCAATGACTTGGCAAAGTTCCAAGCCCGGAGGGAGACCCTCGAAGAAGTCCATGCTCGATGTTTTGACCTCTCTGAAGAGATAACCCAAGCCAAGGTGCTCAAAGCCGATGCCAGGTTGCTTTCCTCCTCCGATGATGAAGAAGGAAGTCGATGCGGATCCCACGAGAGGCCCGAAGGAGAAGCTGCTCATGATGAAGAGGTCGACCCTGGCCGTAGTTAGGACTTAGTTTCTTTTTATTTCTTCTTGTAAGACCTTTATCGGTCTCTTGTACATATCCTTCTTCATCAATATATAAAGGAAAATTTCTTTTGAATGCCTTCTATATGTTCAAACACTGTTTGTGCCTTTTCCTTGTGAAAACTTCGTTGCTACAACTTCAATAATCGAGTGAGTATTAGCTCAAACTTAAAGTAAAACAAACCCTTAGGTTTTTTAGTTAAGAAAGGGCGAGTCCCCGAGCTTAATAATATGTTCGAGATTTGATATCAGATGGTTTGATCAAAGCCATAATTGCACTATTTTTATAACTGAGTTCGAGTAAGTTTCGAACTCACAGTATCATACCCCTTAAGGTTTTATATAAAATAATGATGAATCTTCGAACTACATTTAAGTCAGTTTCATTTGAGCTCAGAATAGTGGAACCCTTAGGCCTGAGTTGAGTGAGAACAAGATCTCGAACTCTAAGTGTATTGGCCTTTTAAGCTCTTTATATTGAGCCAATATGGCCTCTAAAAGATGGCTATTATTTCCCTCTTTCGGCTTAAAAGACTAAGTAAAAATTTCTTTATGCCTTAGCATGTATTTTTTGCCCATTGGGTTCTTTAAGGGATCGATGTCGATTGAAACCCCTTTGCTTTTTGTGCCTTAACACGTTTGTGTTAAGATAATTTGATACCTCCTTTTTTGTGGGCTGATTTTATCGAAGCCCGTTTGGTTATTTGCCGAGGGTAGCCTTTTTTAACCGGTTTTTCAAAAAATTCAATACCCTATTTTTTATTGTGAAATTCGGACGTCTATGAGCCGCGTTAATTCGGTCGTATCCTTTGGGTATGCATCTTGGTATTATTTCCCAATAAAGTTTGAAGTGTTAGTCCCGGAGAATGATGGCCTTGGCCTATAGATCGAGGGGTGTCCCTTTGAGTTCTTATGAATTTGAGTTTAGATGACTCGAATATGTCGATCTCGACGGCAGTCCCCAAGTGTTCGAGGAATATTTGTACTTGTCCCTTGATCCATTTCTCACAAAATCACAACTATGGAGCTTGTATGGTAGAAAATTTTATTTGAGACACAAGATATTTGATGTAGAAAGAATTCTTCTTTAAATAATTTATACATGCCTACATGTTTTTCCAGCTGGGCTCGACTAATCTATATGGACACGGTTTATTCGACCGTTTGGCTCATTACAAAGTTTCCCTATCGAGACCCTTTGACACAAAGTGCTTTCCTCGAAAATATAACATCCGGGGGTGATGTCCCCCAATATTCGAGGTTGATTGTAAAGAAGCCTTGGATACTGTTGAATTGTCCCCAGGTAGCACATAATTATTTCCTCGTTAAAAACCTCGCAGGAAAAAGCCATTTTGGGATAAAAACCGATCTAAGGGAAAAATAGAGCAACGCATGCTTTAAAACCTGAGGTCTCGATGTCTTTGATCGAACACCTGCAGTAAGTTAGCATCGAATATATAAATGAAAAAAGGGAGAAACTCATACCTTAGCAATAATATCATTTGAGAAGCGATATGTTCCAATTGTTTGGCAGTTGTTCGCCGTCCATAGTGTCGAGCTTGTAAGACCCATTTCTAATGATGTCGAGGACTTGGTAGGGTCCTTCCCAATTCAGGATAAGCTTCCCTTCATTAGGATCTTGAGTGTTGATGGTGAATTTCCTTAGGACTATGTCCCCGACTCTGAAGTGGCGAAGGTTGGTTCTCCTATTGTAGTATCTTTCGATTCGTTGCTTTTGTGAAGCCATTCGAACGAGTGCAGCTTCTCGTTTTTCATCCACTAATTCGAGGCTAGTATTTATAGCCTCGTGATTTGATTCTTCTGTTGTATGTCAAAACCTGGCACTGGGTTCCCCGACTTTGACTGGAATCAAGGCTTCGGAGTCATATACTAAGGAAAATGGAGTTGCCCCTGTACTGGACTTTGATGTTGTTCGATACGCCCAAAGGACCTCGGGTCTAATTTCCCTCCATTTCCCCTTAGCATCGTTTAGCCTTTTCTTTAGGTTTTGGATGATAGTCTTGTTCTTCAGTTCGATCAGTCCATTCCCACTAGGATGATATGGTGTCGACAATATCCTTTTTATTTTATGGTCTTCGAGGAATTTCGTCACCTTGCTGCCGATAAATTGTTTTCCATAGTCACACACTATTTCGGCAGGTATCCCAAATCGACATACGATGTGATCCCAGATGAAGTCTATAACCTCTTTATCTCTCACTTTCTCAAATGCCTATGCTTCAACCCATTTAGAGAAATAATCAGTCATAAATAAAATGGTCTTAGCTTTACCTGGGGCCGACGATGTCCATCCCCCATTTCATGAATGGCCAGGGGGATAGGACCGAGTGAAGTTGTTCTCCGGATTGGTGGATCATCAGCGCAAACCTTTGACATTTATCACATTTTCGAACAAACTCCCAGTGTCTTTTTCCATGCTGTCCCAGTAATATCCTGCCCTAATGATTTTGTGAATCAGTTATTCGGTGCCGGAGTGGTTCCAACAAGTGCCTTCATGGACCTCTCGTATAGCATAATCGGTGTCTCCTGGTCCTAAAAATACTACCAATGTTCCATCAAATGTCCTCCTATATAATTTTCCATCTTCAACCAATGTGAATCGATCAGCTTTGGTTCGTAGGGGATAGGAGCTTTCCATTTTTTAATTATTCAATATATTTATTCCTCCAATCCAAGGTTAAGCTTGTAGAGTTTATCTCGGCATGACCTTCCTTGATCATGGATCTCTAGATTTGTACGACAGTCCCCAAGCTAATCTTATATTCCTCGACAGATGGCCCCAAATTTGTAAGTGCATCAACCTCACTATTTTGTTCTCGAGGCATATGCTGTAAAGTCCTGTATAGACCCGTAAAATTTCATGGCTAAAAATAATGCCTAAATAGGTCCTCATGTTGTTATAACCTTAGAAATCCTTAAAACGGACCCTTTTTGAGTAAAAAGTTCCCCGGGACTTAAAAGATATAATTTTCCAGATTTGCGCAGGTCTGCGGTCTACTATGCGATCGCAGATCAGGTATGCGTACCGCATAGTGGTTGCATACCTGGGCAGTCTCTTGTCCATTTTGAGGACAGCTATGCGGTCTAGAATGTGATCGCATTTCACAAATGTGGGCCACATAGTTGTCGCATTCTTGCACCTTGATTTTTGCGGAGGGAGTTATGTGTTGCACTATGCTTTTCTTTTTGGCCCATTTGAGGGCCGTTTATGGGACAGGAATGTGGACCGCATAGCAGGAATACTATCACATTCCTGACCACATTTCTTCTTTGGGACAGTTAAAATTCTAATTTTATACCCGACGCCCAGTTCATTAAAACACTTACCCCTTTCATTTTAAGCTTATTTTCTGATAAATTAGAGAGAGAAGAGAGTGGGATCTAGAGAGAGAGAGTTCCAACTTCATCATTTGTTCCTCCATCACTACTCAGGCCTGGAATTAGTCAAGTAGGACACCATTTTCTTCACTACAAGAGGTAAGCTTCTACCCTATCAACCTTAATTTCCAGATTTTGTTAAAATGAATCATGGTTAGGTGAGTTCATGAAGACGGGGATAGGAGTCTTGCATGCATGTAACCAACTAGTCATAATCTAGTAAAAGGAAATGGTTTAGAGTAATATTTCACTAAAAAGAGGCAATTTAATCTAAATGACTACCTAGTGTTTGATAGAATGCTCAAGTGAGTTCAATACATGATCATTATTCCTAATTCTAAGTTCAATTATGCCACATTGTCAACTAGATTTAAGGTGCTAGTAGGTCCGGTGAATTGTGGTAGAAAATTAAAGGGGATTTCCGATTCAAGGTATGTATGGCTAACTTTAATCTTTGTAGAGTCACCTTTTTGGTGTCCGATCACACGGTATAAAATTCTTGCTTGAGAATATGTGAATTGATCGTTCTGCTGTGTCGAGGTGTAAGATTTCATTTTTTGATTTTTCTTAGTCGATTACCATGCTAATTGCGATTGTGAAGGGTGATTCTTTGTGTTTATCCTATCATGTGTAAGGTTCGTTAAATGTTCGAATATGTCGATATGGCAGTATGTGCTACTAAATGAAAGAATGTTAACGTACTCTAATATGGGAAGGTATCTAATTGCTAAGGGCTGAGTGTGGCAAATGATGAAAAGAAACTGTGGATTGATTTAATTGAGTTAAATAATGATGGCAACACCATATGTGAATTACTGTTTGATAAGGATTATTGTGCCTTGAATTCATATAATTGTTTTTTATTGTTGCTATGAAATGTGAACGTACGGTGGGATCAAGTTGCGCTCTGCAACACGAACTAATAAGGGTGGAGAGGTAATAAGGGCAAAATATGAATGTACGGTGGGATCGGGTTGCGCGCCGCAACACAAAGTAATAAGGTTGGAGAGGTAATAAGAGTGCAATGTGAATGTACAGTGGGATCGGGTTGCGCACCGCAACAGATGAATAATTGAAATGGGTAACTATGGGATCTTCCTTTGTAACTTTCTGTATATCTGTGTGGTACTTGTGTGGTTACCCTAACTGTCTTCCAATTGTGTACTGTTTGATTCTATTTGGAATAAACTTTGTTCATACATACTAGTACAATTCAACGGTACTAACGTACCTTTTGTCGGGGGCGCTACATCTTTTATATGGATGTAGGTGGTTCCATAGCAGGTAGCTCAGGCCGCCGATAGTAGTGTTTCCCCTTCATACCTTCAGCAGATCCGGTGAGCCCCACTTCCTCTCGGGGTCGTGTGTAGTCTATATCATTCTCTTTTGCTTATGTTGTAAAAGGTATAGTCGGGGCCTTGTTGCCGGCAAGTATGTATACTCTTCTCCGTACCTTTAGAGGCTCCGTAGACACTGTGTGGGTTGTATACATTTGGGTACTAGTTGTAACTATTCGTAACCGTGGTCCCATGTTGGAAATGTTGTTCTTAGTTGTTATTTTGGGATTACCAAATGATGAAGCTTTAAAGGAGGAAAGTGGACGTATGTTGTAAATTCATACTTTGATTCCATTTTCTATTTCATTTATAAATTTGTATACTATAAACATGGGGTAATGCGTTGGGTAGGGAAGGCAATCCAAGTCCGCTTGACCGGGATTATCCGGTTAGGCGCCGGTCTCGTCCCTTGGGTTTTGGGGCGTGACAAGTCCATTCCTTGAAACGGTGCAAAATTACCTGCAACTTGTCCAAATACCTTTGCATTCTATCCTCTCGAACTTCGAAGGTTTTGTTTACTTGGTTCACCACTAGTAAAGAGTTACACTTGGCTTCAATGACTTCTGCTCCCAATCTTTTAGCTAGCTCGAGACCTGCAATCATAGCCTCGTATTCGGCCTCATTGTCAGGTAACCTAGAAGTTTTGAAAAATTGCCTAATAGTGCTACTCGTGGGTGGCTTCAAAATGATTCCTAGCCCGGACCCCTTCACATTCGAAGCACTGTCTGTGAAAAGGGTCCATACCCCTGATGATGTACCCGATTTTAATAAGAGCTCATTTTCAACTTCGAGTACGAGGGTTGGCGTGAAATCAGCCACGAAGTCTGCTAAAATTTGAGATTTATTGGCTGTTTGGGGTTGATATTTGATAGCGTACCCACTGAGTTCGACGGCCCATTTGGCCAATCGGCCCAATAGTTAGGGCTTGTGCAAAATATTGTGAAATGGGTAAGTGGTTAATACGTACATGGGGTGACATTGAAAGTATGGTTTTAACTTTCTAGAGGCGCTTATGAATGCAGTGCCAATTTTTCTAAGTGTGGATATCTAGTTTCTTCTTCTCCTAAGGTTCGACTTACATAATAAACAGGAAATTGCGTACCTTGCTCTTCTCGAACTAGGACACCACTTATCGCAATTTCGGATACTGCCAAGTACAAGTAAAGTTTCTCATCCACTTCTGGAGTGTGAAGAAATGGTGGGCTCGATAGGTATCGGTTCAATTCCTCTAATGCTTTTTGCCATTCTAGGGTCCAGGCAAAATCTATCTTCTTTTTGAGTAGAGAGAAAAATATGTGTCTTCGATCTGATGACCTCGAGATGAATCGGCCTAAACCAGTTATTCGCCAAGTCAGCCTCTGTATGGCTTTTACACTGTCCACGACGGTGATGTCTTCGATGGCATTGATTTTATCGGGGTTAATCTCGATCTCCCGATTCAACACTATGAAGCCAAGGAACTTGCCGAAACTGACCCCGAAAGCACATTTTCCGATGTTGAGCTTCATGTTATATTTCCTCAGAATGTTGAACGTTTCCTGAAAATGAGCTAAATAGTCCTCTGCGTTCAGGGACTTAACTAGTATGTCATCAATATACACTTCCATTAACTTACCTATTTCTTCTTCAAACATTTTATTTACTAAGCGTTGGTAAGTAGCTCCCGCATTTTTAACTCGAAGGGCATTACATTATAACAATATGTTCCGTACTTGGTGATAAATAAAGTCTTTTCTTGGTCTTCCAGGTTCATCTGAATTTGATTGTACCCAGAATAAGCATCGAGAAAAGTAAGGATCTCGTGGACGGTCGTGGCGTCGATCATGCGATCGATGTTAGGCAATGGAAAAGAATCTTTAGGCATGCCTTGTTCAATTCCTTATAATCGACACACATTCTAAGTTTGTTCCCTTTTTTAGGGACTACAACTACATTGGCTAACCATTCGGGATATTTTACCTCCCGAATGGACCCTATTTTGAGAATTTTTGTTACCTTGTCCTTTATGAATGCATGCTTTACCTCAGACTGGGCTTCTTTTTTGCTTCACTGGTCTGAACTTAGGGTCCAGGCTTAATCGATGAGTTGTTATCTCTGGTGGGATCATTGCCATGTCTAAATGGGACCAGGCAAAACAATCTATGTTATCAATAAGAAGTTGAATAAGATTTTTCCTGAGTTCGAAGGTTAATCCCTATAACGACCCGGCCGGTCGTTCCGTGAGATTAGCCCAGTTTCCCCTATTTCAGCTTTGTTATGTGCTAGTTAACCTAATTATGATGTGTTGGTTCAGTTGGTTCGGATTCGGGGTGGTCGTGGTGAGAACTGAGACACTTAGTCTCTCAAACTGGCTTAATAGTTGGAAAAGTCAACTGGGAGTTAACTTATTGGTAAACACCCTCGGAATGTAGATTTTATGGCTTGGATTGCTTCGTTAGGTGATTTGGGACTTATGAGTGTGTTCGGAATGTGGTTTTGATGTCCGCTGTAGAATTAGGCTTGAATTGGCGAAAGTTAGTTTTTGGCGATTTCCGGTCGACAGTGGAAAATAGGATATCGGGGTCGGAATGGAATTTCAGAGGTTGGAGCAGGCTCATAGTGTCATTTTGGACATGTGTGCAAATTTTCAGGTCATTCGGACGTGCTTTGGTTAGTTTTCGCATCATTGGAAAAATTTAGAAATCTCGAAGTTCATAAGCTTGAATCTGATGTGATCTTGGTGTTTTAGCGTTGTTTTGGGTGTTTCGAAGGCTCGACTAAGTTTGAATAAGGTTATGGGACTTGTTTGTATTTTTGGTTGGGGTCCGGAGGGGACTCGGGTTGAAGTCGGATAGCCATCGGGGGATTTTAAGTTGGAAAATAGCAGTTGATACTGCTGGTGCTGGTGTTACCGCACCTGCGGATAAGGGACCGCAGGTGCGGGCCCGCATAAGCAGATGGCTCGTCGCAGATGTGGTTTTTGGTGGGTTGGAGGAGTTCTATAAGTGTGAGGTTTTTACCGCACCTGCGAAGCCACAAATGCGGAAGTTTAATCGCAGGTGCGGAGATTGGGCCTCTAAGCAATTTCCGCAGGTGCGCACTTGGGACAGCAGGTGCGCGTAAGTGGCCACAGGTGCGGAACCACTGGGCAGTTAGTATGAATTCCAGCCTTCGTAAATTTTTGGCACTTCTTCATATTTTGCATGCGGGCAGAGGCCTTTGGGAGAAAATTGAAGAGGGATTTCGAGGATCTTCTGTGGAGGTAAGTTTCTTGGACTAAAAACTCGATTCTATGTTGTTATTTGACGGATTAGGCTTGGAATTAGTGGATTTTAATGGCATAAATTTGGGGTTTAAGGCTTGGTAAATTGAGACTTATAATTAAGGAATTTAGGGGTCAATTGTGGTTGGATTTTGATGCATTTTATATGTGTAGACTCGGGAAAGGATAATGATTCTTGTGATGCGATTTTTATAGAATTCCGAGACGTAGGCCTGAGCGCCGGGTTTGGCCAATTTCGGGAATTTTGGTTAAAATTGATAGTTTTCGAGTAGGCTTTGCTCCTTTGGTGTTGTTGATGATATTAATCTGGTTTGGTTAGATTCGGAGCTATCGGTAGCCGATTCGAGAGGCAAGAGCATCGCAGATTAGTATTTGGGCCGGTTTCAGGTAAGTAATGACTGTAAATCTTGTCATGAGGGTATGAAACCCCAGACTTCATATTTTCTCACTATTTTTGGAGTGGCGCACATGCCAGATGACGAGTGTGTGGCGTGCACTGATTTTTTTTGGATTTGGACTTGGTTCTTTCCGCGGAAACTATTGAGTTGCATATTTACTTTAAATCATATGTGACATTGTTTTTTAAATCTATTGCTTTATTTGGGATGTAACCCATGTTTGGGGCTTGCACCGACTTGTTTAGACCCCTTAGGGGCTTTTACTGCTATTTCCTCACTGTGTTGACTTATGATTTACACTCAATCATATTATGTTTAACTGTTTTCGAAAATTAGCCTTATTTACACTATTTCTGAGATATAAAATGATGTTTTGGATCGAGTACCCCGTTTTACTGATAGCCCGAGTGGCTGACTGAGACTTTCTGACGAGTGAGGTCGAGAGCCTGATTGTGAAGATATGAGATGCCACGAGGTGGCTTGATATTAGCGCTCGGGATGAAGGAGCCCCTCTGAAGTCTGTACACACCCCCAATGAGCGTAGGTACCTACTGAGTGCGAGTGTCAAGTGCCGAGTGAGGAATGATTGGGAGGTATGAGTGACTGTGAGATTTCCTGAGGGGCTGATTATGAGTGACTGTGAGGTATGACCGAGGGGCTGATTCTAAGTGATGTTACGCTCGAGGAGCAGTTTCTGATACATGTTTTGCCCGAGGGGCTATTTATGATTTTACCACTTTCACTCTAAACTTATGAAATATGTTTTGCCCGAGAGGCTTTTTATGACTTTTATCATTTTTACTCTAAACTTCTTGAAAGTTATGTTGAAACTGTTGGCAAGTATATTCCCAAATGATTTTAACTGAAGTTGGCTTTTAAAGCATGTTTATTTAATGTATACACCGTTGGAAAGAAAGACTTTGCTTATTGTGAATTGATGATTCGATCCTGTGTTTCTTACTGCTTAGACTTGATTTTTTTTCATTACTACTGAGTTGGCGTACTCACATTACTCCATGCACCCGTGTGTGCAGATACAGGTGCTGGTATTGAGCGCTAGTTTTCTTCCTTCATGTGGAGTATGAGTTGGGACTTCAAGGTAGTTGTTCAGCGTCCACAACATATATTTTCCCATTTCTTGTTTTGTATTTAGTTCCTCGTTCCGAGTCTTGATGTATTATGACAGTAGGGTTATTTTGTACTACTCGTAGATGCTCATGAAGATTGACTCCAGGTTCTGGGGTAGTGTATAAACTGTTTTATTCATTTTTGTTGTTGTGAACTGCTTAAACGAAAGAATTTTGTGATATATCGGAACCGTTTTGGAAATTATTAAAATATTATGTCAGTATGTGACTGTTGGCTAGCCTAGTTCTATGTTAGGCGCCATCACGGCCGGCTTAGGATTTTAGGCTGTGGCAATCCCGCCCCCAGGTATACCTTTCGCTCGGGTAGGTACTCGATCAGTATAACATGTTCCAGCTTTTCGACCATTGATTTTGTGGTGTTAGAATTTTCGGGAACAACAAAAGTTCGAGGGGTCAGAAAATCCTCCTCTTCTTCTTCTATCGCCTGTTTCCCCGATTCGGTCGATGTTGGTGGCGGTGATTGCTATTTGGCTCCCTGTTTACCTTTGATGCTCAAATTTTCGAGGTTGATAACACTGATATCAGTGTTCCTCATCGACCACAAACATTTTCCTTGCAGCATGTTGTTTCCCGTACACTGTTTTTACACCGTCTGACGTCAGGAAGTTCATCATCTGGTGGAGGGTCGAGGGGACTTCCCTCATGTTGTGGATCCAAGGCTTTCCGAGTAGGGCATTATACCTTATGTCGCCCTCGATTACGTGGAACTTGGTTTCTTGAATGGTTCTATCCACGTTCACCGGTAGGATAATATCCCCTTTAGTTGTTTCACTGACCATATTGAAACTGTTTAAGACTCGAGCTGCAGGCACGATTTGATCCTGTAGGCCGAGCTGTTCCACAACCCTTGATAAGATGATGTTTTTCGAGCTACCTGGATCCACTAAAACACGCTTAACTTGAAATTTATTTAATAGGATACAAATTACCAGAGCGTCGTTGTGGGTATGAGAAATGCCTTCTGCTTCTTCGTCGTTGAATGATAAGGTGCCTTCGGGCACATAATCTCGGGTTCGTTTTGTCCCTAGTGATTGATACTTTAGTGCATTTGAATATGGGTCCCTGTGGAACGTCGACCCCATCGACGATAATATGAATGACATGTTGGGGTTCTTCGTATTCATTCTTCCTATTGGCGTCTCTTTCCCTGAAATGATTCTTGGCTCGACCGCTGACGAACTCTCAAAGGTGGCCCTCGTTGAATAGAGAGGCTACCTCCTCCCTTAATTGCCTGCAATCCTCGGTCCTATGACTATTTGTGCCATGATACTTGCACATCAAATTTGGGTTTCTTTGGGAAGGATCGGTCTTTGTGGCTCTGGACCACCTACTGTCTTTGATCCTTCCGATTTCCAATACAATGCCTGATGCGTCGATGCTAGAATTTTATTCCGATAACCGAGGTGCCTCGTGGGATCGTCATACTTGTCAAAACCACTTTTTCTCATAAGTCCTCGAGAACTCTATCCTCGATCAATTCTTCGATCATTTTGGGCGAAATTATGTCCTAAACCATTGTTCTTTCAATCTGCGATATATGGTTGGTATCGGTCTTTGTTCGACCTTGGCTCCCTGTCGACGTCCCTTTGATTTTTACCCGTCGACCTATTTGGATGTACTGAACCGGAAGGGACTCCTACTTGGTCGTCTTCTACCCTAATCTTCGATTGTCCACATCTTCCAAAGTTACAGTCGGATACTCGATCAAAGTTTGTTTCAAGTGACGTGATGCTTTGGAACTCCATTCATTTCACCCTTGGATGAAAGCTTGAATGGTCCAATCATCTGTGACTGGTGCCAATTCCATGCTCTCCATTTGAAATCGGGACACGAACTCCCTCAGCATTTCGTTATCCCTTTGTCTTACCTTGAAAAGATCTGATTTCCTTGTTGCGACCTTTATGGCCACGGCGTACGCCTTTACGAAGGAATCTACTAGCACTGCAAACGAATCGATGGAATTCGATGGTAGGTTTTGATACAAAATCATTGCTCCCTTCGAAAGTGTATCTCTAAACTTTTTCAACAATACGGATTTGATTTTATCATCTTCCAAATCATTACCCTTGATGGCGCATGTATAGGAAGTAACATGCTCGTTCGGATCGGTGGTACCATTATATTTAGGTATGTCCAGCATAAGAAACTTCTTTGGAATAGGCTTCGGGGGCGCACTTGGAAGAAACGACTTTTGTACAAACTTTTCAAATCCATCCTTTTCAAAACTGGCGGAGCCCCCGGTATCTGATCAACTCAGGAGTTGTATCTCTCCACCTTTTTATCGCTGGCTTTGATTTTCTTCTCCCCTGATTCGATTCTTTTAGTGAGCTCCTTGAGCATTTTCATTATCATAGGATCAGTCCTCGATGTGTTACCATTCGGTCTTTCCTATACTGGCTCGGTACGACGAGTAATTTTTGGCTCGACCCTATTCGAAGCTCTATGTTTATTTTGTAAATGGGCAATGCGGTTTTTTGAGCCAGAAGCATCTCAAATATCACTTGGAGACTGACTCCTTCATCTCCTCTGCCCTGCATTTCCTGGCCACTAGACCGGCCTTCTCTGCACACACTTCTATCAAGATCTGCTCCTATGTCCGCATTTAGAGCAACGTGCGAACTGACATCGACGGGGTTGACAGTCGGTGCTACTGCGAGATTCGCCTGTGGCACCTCAATTCCTGGAGCAATCACATTTTTGTTTTCCCTGTTTAGTCTGAGACCATTGTCACCGTGTGTTGATGTGTTTTGTGAGTTTGACATGTTTTAACCTGAAAGAAATTTTTTTTGGCAAGAACAAGAGTACAATAGTGTGTTTTATCAGAATTAGTACTGAACAATCACTATTATCGTTAGCCCCATGGTGGGCCAAACTGTTTACCCTAAAAACTGAGTAATAATTAAATTTATATTGTGGTTTTAAGGATACGTGATTTAATTCAATACCAATTGATAAAAAATGAGTTAAGTAGATAAATTGAACAGTAAAACAAATCAAACAAGTGTTTCAGAAATGCTTCGACCTCGATTCGAGATGGTCTCGAGGTTGTATAATAAGAACGGTAAGGAATGGAACAAACAGTGATGGACAGTAAGTGAAATAGAGAGCAGCGTATGTGTATATTCTTTTCAGTAAATAATGATGGTTACCGATGAATAGTATTCCTCCTTATATAATAGAGGAATCCTAAATAAGGTACGATTCTAATAACGGAAATAAATCCCATGATTAGTATCAATAACCGCTTTGATTTGATCTGCTCCGGGATCTCCTCCGTGATCTTTGATCGGTTTTTGATATCTCGCCATTCTGTTATTACGCCTTACTCGAGGTCAGTAATGCTTGGTCTCGATTGTTGCTGGCCTAGATCTCAACGAGCACTTCGATCTCCAGGATCGATGTTCTATCATCGAGCTCGAGCTCGAGCTCGAGCCTGATTTATTACGAGCTTATCCTGGAGGCAACTCTTATGCCTATTAAATCGGATATGCTCCATTTCGACCGTATACAAGCATATAATCAATAGGCCTCGCTGGAGTTATGGGCTATCTTCCCCCAGCATATAATCAATAGGCCTCGCTGGTGTTATGGGATATATCCCCCAACATAATCAATGTAAGCATGTATGAGGCATAACACATGTGGCAACATCATATGGACTCAAGAGATCATAAAGGAAACCAAAAGCAGAATCACAAACATAATCTGACGATCGTCATTCATAAGTTGGACGGAGGAGCCTATCCTCGTTTAGGGAGAAATTGAGTATGTACATGATATATTAAGTTTAATTAACTCATTTTTATCCCTCTATAATCAATTTAGAACCAAGGATTTGAAGATTTGTCCTACTCTTCAAAGTTTCAAAAATTTCGGCAGAGTTTCCCCTAAAACTTGATGATCCCCAAAAACAACAGCAAGCACCACAATATAAACGGGAATGGATATCCATACAGTATGATAAAATCAACAAAAATAGATCTATTTATCCACAATAGTGTCAAACGATCGACAAAACAGAATTGTGAAGGTAATGTCGACTCATAGTGGCTAACTTGTGACATGTAAGTCTATATATGATTTAGGAATAATCAAAATATCTTCACATGTCAATTAAGCTTATATAATCTTAAATGATGCTATTATAATAATATGGTGGTTAGGTATACATAAACACCTCAAAGGAAACAGAACATACAGAAGTATGGATGGCATAGGCCAAATTGGCGATTTGCCCTTTTTTTTTGTTGTGTTTTGAAGTTCCAACCTAAACTATTTTCTTCCATAACATACGGAATTGAATAATATACAAGAATACTATAAATTCTGATATTTCCCTTTAAAACCCCTTAAAATATCAAGAAGAAAGGCTAGAACATAGCTAAACCAGATCATGTCCATAACGAAACGAAAACCCTACATACCTCTTGTGTTCTGTATTCCAAACCTTGTTCCCTTTCATACACACCCTTACTTATTCTTGTATAGATAAAATGCAGAGGTAATAATATTCGTTATCCACGAAGCTCTTTCATAAACTTGAGTTATAAGGAGAAAGGGGGACGACAATGTCTTACCTATGTCGTAAGGATCGTGTTGATGTGTTCACCTCTTGACTTTGAGTTGTGGATGATGGTATTGCTTCAAAATCCTAAGGATAAATTTAGGATGTGTATGAAGACGTTTTACATCTTATTTGGGTCGAAATTAGCCTTAGAGACGAAGGCTACAACTTTATATATCAAGATAATCCTCAACTGACCTTGTGCTTTCCAAAGGAAGCTGTTTGCGTAGTCTCGCAAAAATGCGAATATCTCTCTAATCCGATGTCTTATAAACAAACGGTTATATGAGTTGGAAACTAGACTTGTAGATATTCAATTTGGTGGGTGGATCACCCCGTAAATCCGATTACATTGAGAGAAATTATCAGTAAAATTAGACCTAAAGTTTAAGTAAAATAATGAACATAACTTGCAGCAACTTTTGTCGACTTTTATTTCCTAACTAGTTTGAATTCAAAACATAACACACGACTATAATCCAAATAAAATACCTACAACCTCTTTAATATGTTAATCACTCTAGTATCACCCCAAAAGTATGGGTTATAACATTCTCAACTTGCCGTTTCGACGAAACTTATTTTCTTCGATTTGTTTAGCTTCTAAACCTTCCAACCCTCTTAGTACTTGCAGTTCATGATCTTAAATATTCACGACGTCAAAGATAAAATGATTAACTTAATTTATGTACTTTCAAGGATGATCTAATTTCCGATAAGACATCACTTGACTTACGGCGTACTTTTACGTACAAAAATATGGGGTGTAACATCATTCCCCCCTTTGAAGAATTCATCATCGGATGTTGATTGATGTGCTTATCAGTCTCATAAACTATAAATATTACAAATACTTTTATACTGTCATTTCAATCTAGGCAACTGTTCACCAAATAAATCTAAAGGCTAGGGCATTCCTCCCTTCATGCCTCTTTCTAATACAACAGCTTATGGTCAAAATTCTTCTGATCTCGTAACTGTTGCTACCTTCTTTCATGAAGCATGTACGATTATGTACTTGTACATGCACCTATGCGACTATTTTCTCCCTTTTTATCTCACTTTGTGAACATATATAGAACTCTAGCCATCTATATCATCGGAGAACATTTGAAGTTGTTTTCTTGATCTATCTAGGATGATACTATACTTCAACAGCCGTATTTTATAGCATCTCAATGCGAGTCCTCTTTTGGGATGTATTCTAATCTCGTGCAATTCATGAAATACCTTCTCTTTCAATCAGTCAATCGAAGGCCTAAACATCATCCTCTTATCATTTATCATAATTATACTCTTATTCTACTACCAGGCCAGCATTTCATTTCTTCGAAATGCGCCTAGTCTTAAATTTCTCCGAGTTCATTCAGGCTACACTGAGCTTTCTATAACTTATAGAAACCATCAACTCTCTTATTTTGATGGGCTTAATCCCGAGGCCTTACCTATTCTCACTACCTTCTCATTCACTTTTTTCTTATCCTTAATCTTATATACCTAAAACCTTGTTGCTCTATTAACATTTATCTTGCGACCTAGACATATATATTTATGCTACTCGCAACCTTCCTTTAGCTTGCTAGCACCATATATTTTCTTATGGTATTCTGGAATCTCAATCGAGACATCTCGTTTCCCTGTAACTCTTTTTTACTCTCTTAACTGGACCTCTCAGTACCTGGACACCATATGATGTCTTATGTATGTCACACTCTCTAACACTAACTGGATGATAGCTTGATCTCAAGTTTGTATTCGAAAAGCACTTCGAACCATGAAGCTGGTCGAACAAGTTATCAATTCTGGGAAGGGGATATTTGTTCTTGATCGTGACCTTGTTCAGCTATCTGTAGTTTATGCACATACATAGGGTCCATCTTTCTTTTTCACAAATTAGACTAGTGATCCCCAAGGAGAAGTATTGGGTCTAATGAAACCCTTATCTAACAGATCTTTCAACTACTCCTTAAGTTCCTCTAATTCTAATGGTGTCATCCTATAAGGAGGAATAGATATTGGTTGCATATCCGGCACTATATCAATGGGAAAGTCGATTTTCCGCTTTAGAGGAAGACCTGGTGATGACGTCCAAATACACTACTAAAAAGTAAATGCACACGGTCGCATGCAATATAAATTACCCAACTATGAGTTGGGGTCGAATCCCACAGAGAACAATATGTAAGCGATTAGGAATGTAAGAGAATTATCACTAGTTATGTAATGCCAAACACTTAGAATTTTATTGTGAAAATATTATAGCTAAATTCAATAATATAAACTAACCTAGAAAGCAAGTAAAATGATCAATGGCTACAAGTATAGATGCATCGGGAATTACACTCAAGTAACGATCTAATGTATTTCACGATTTTACAAAATGAGCAAGTTTATGCTAATTATCCACGGATAATAATTCTCAGTTAGCTTCTTCCGAAGACTAACAAGACTTCCTAATTGAATTATCCCTAACACAATTAAGAGATTAAGCACACCCATATATGGCTACAAGTAGTTCAATCCAATTCCTCGGTAGAATCTATAAAATGAGGGTTAAAGCCTTAAGTTCTTTTTAATTAATCTTTTCCAACCCCAAAATATATTTTCCAAAATTAATTCGGAGTTAATGAGCGAGTCCTAGGGTTAGCTAATTCTTTTGGAAACATTAAAGAACAAGAATAGTTAAAGAAACAATAACTCACTTCATAAATACATAAAAATCATTCAATACATAAGCACAATAAGGTATTTAATCCACACTTTAAACATGAATATTTCCATAACCAAGATTCAAGTGTTGGATAAAATACTACACACTTAGATATACAATACAAAGCAAGGAAATGATGAAATGAACATAAATGGGTAAGAAATTCTCAACCACAAGCTTCATCTTCAATACCCAAGTGTGTGTGCAAACCCTAGCTTCCAAAACTTGTTCTTCTAAGAACAAGATCTCTAAGAGTTGTAAGAATTATAAAACATGTAAAAGTTATCAGAAGTAATGAAAAGTTATGCAAAATAACTGCTAGGACGAGTATTTGTGGGTTTGGGATTGGGAAATGTGAATTGGCAATTCTGCCCAGAACTGATGCTCGTTGACCGCACCTGCGCGAGAATTCTTCCGCAGGTGCGGCTCCGCAGATGCGGATACCACGTCACAGGTGCGGCTCTGAGTGGACTTGCTCTTTTCCGTAGATGCAGACCAAACCACCGCACATGCAGTTTCGCAGATGCGGATAACATGTCGCAGGTGCGGCCTCACTGCATTTGAGATTTTTCGCATATACGGTCCTCACATCGCATATGCGATGTTGCACAAGTGACCAATCGTCCGCAGGTGCAGAATCACTGAAGGATATTGCCCTTTTTCCACTCATTTTTTTCTCAATTCCATTTCAATTCAATGCAAGTCACTTCATGGCATCATTTTCCCGAAAATCGAACAATACACACTATAAATGACCTCATGTTATAATTAAAGGATGCAAAATCTAATGAAAAGAGACTAAAATGAGTAGTAAAATCACCACTCATCAACACCCCTAACTTAAAGCTTTTGCTCGTCCTCAAGAAAATCAAAACCAACACTTCAATGAGGTTCTACCATTTAAAGCGCAAGTCATATTGCTATTATTTACAAATCACATTCTCCAATTAAGCACCACACTTATGGATGGTACTAATAATTAGGCTCAAGTATGTGCATCTTACCCAAATAACTCCTTCATTTAAAAACAACTTCAAGAAGTGAAAGGGAGTTTCAAAATAATCAAGTAACAAGAATAAGCCTCAAGAAGTGACTCAAAAGCACTAGTCTACTACATATGCTCAACTCACTCCTTTATGGGTAAATCAATTCCACCAATCCATCCTAATTCATGTTCCCTCACAAGAAAGAAAGTCCCAAAATCACCATATTTACAATAACAAAACAACGGACAAATTCCCAAAGACACTCACTCTCACAAAGAATTTCAAGTGTTACAGCATATCATGCCATAAGCTTACCCTTATTTTAATTCGCCGCCTATTTTAACAACATTCGGTTGGAGATCACATAAGGAATTTTTTAATTTTGTAATGTAGGTTTAGGGAAGGGTCGGATAAGCATTTGGGGTACAAGTGACTACACCCTCCTTGAACACTACTCACATTTTTCTTTCTTGTTGCACTTTGTTTCTTGTCAAACCACATAGCCCTCATTGGCATCTAGTTACCAACATAGAACCACCTTAAATACCTCTCTAATTTTCTTCAAGGCTCCATATTTATATACATACATATATCTCTTTTTCTTTTCCCTTTTTTTTTATATATTTTTATTTTGGAGCTTGAATAATTTCACGTGAACACTTTGAGGTATATGTTCCTACACTCAATGTACAACCTTACCAATTTTCAACTTGATACCACACCCCTAACTTAGGCTTTTAGCCTCATTCTCAATGTTCAAGGAGGGACGAATTCAAAAAAGGGAATTAATTTACAAAAGCGGAAAGGTTTGTAATGAGGTGGCCAAAGAAAAAGTTAAAGGCTCAAGTAGGGTAACTAGTGATAATATTTATGCAATGGTAAGCTTGAACGGCTAAAGAGTATTTTTCAAATATCACAAAGAATGCCTAAGGTCATCCCTCCAACCAAACATCATTAATATTAGCATTGAAAGACCAACCGGGGAAGTTCTAGATGATAGAAGTAACACAAGAATTATTTATACAAACACTAACACACATGGCACATGAACTAATCAATACGAATCAATTTCACTTCCTAATAAGAGCATCTGGAGCATATCATGCAAACTAGCGGGCAAAGAGTCACTAAAAGAGCCAAAAATTTATCACAACAATTATTCTTCACCATGCAACTTATTAATTTTTTTTATTTTATTTAAAACCAGCATTCGGAGGGTTAATCTTAATTCACCTTTCACATACAAGAGACTAATTGTGTTAGTACCAAATAATCCAAAAGTCTCCACCTAGCAAAACAAGACTAATTCCGTTAAGAAAGTTGTCATGCCATCTATCATCGGGAAAAGTCACCCGGTTCAACACAAAAAATATTCCTTGGGAAAGAACCGTAGCATAAAGAAAATCCAAGGAAATACTACTAACGAAATAAAAATAAAAGAACATAACTACTAAAGAGAACAATAAAATAAAAGCAACTAACACTAAAAAAGTAAAAATAATATACACTAAAGGCTACTAAAGAAAGTAAGTAAAGAAAGAAAAATAAAAGTAGAGTAATAATACCAAGCTCAGCAAGAGCCCATGATATAACAAAATAAGCCCGGCAAGGGCACACAATATCCATAAAAACAAGGAAACCCGGCAAGGGCACATACATAGAGTCATAGTATGAATACAGTATACTCCTAAAGCCACCCCAACTAAAAACATTGTAGTGTCCCCACTGCACAATATCACAAGTAAAGAAAAGTAGTTTGAGGGTCTCCCTGACGTCTGCATCTGACTAGCAGACTGCAGGAGAAAAGGCTAATCAGTGTTGCTGAGAACTCTCGCCATCATCATTCTCATCATCGTCATCATTACATCTGTCATGAACGAGTAGTCTTCACTATCCTCTTCATCAGCAACCGGTATCTGCCTGCTCGGCTGCCTCCACTTGAAGATTGCTTTGATCCCTCTCCACATTTTGATCATAAATTTACCCTTTATTTTGTTGTTCACTTTTTCCTTAGCAAATTCTGACTGAAGGTCTACATGCACCTTGGCCAAGCTAGTATAGGCGTTCTCGAGCTTGGCAACAGACACTGCCATCTTATCCTGAAAGTCGGCCTACTTCTTCTGCGCATCTAAGTAGGTCCGGATGTCAGCTCTGGTGAAGTACTCGGGCAAAGGCTTGGAGTGTGATAACCCACTAGGGATTTGTACCACTATGTCACGAATGGATGCAAGCTGGGAGTTCAGCTCCCCAAAAGCTCCCTCAGTCTTAGCAGTTTGTGAGGAGGACTGCTCACCTACAGTAGTCTCCACTTTCCTCTTCTTACTCTTCAGCACACTACCTGTTCCTGTCACTCTCAATGGGTAGAATGGCTTGTCTGCCGGTATCCAATGATCTTCATCCCATTCATCAACATGCGCACGCCGGCAGAACTCTATAATCAACGATGGAAACATCAATGACATACCACCTTGAAGCACGTATTCCTTCTGCTCCCGAACAATGTAGTGGCCGAATTCACAGGGATGTCATCAAGGATGCAAGCAATTATCAATGCCCTGACATATGGGACATCAGACACATTCCCCGAGGGGGATACTCTACTCGCGATGATATATAACCACATCTTTGCTTCAGCGGTGAAATCACAATATTTGATGCCTCTTTTCTTGGTATCCCAGTTCACTCTATGACCTGGAGGACAAGGCTTTGCAACTAGCCAATCACCATTTTCGCATGTGTCTTTTCCTTGCAGTGGCTCGAGCGGATGATTTGGAGCCCATAGACATCATTTATCTATTCAACTCCAAATTTCACAATCTTTCCCCGTATGGTAATTTCATGGTTTTGGAAGTGTGTCCGCCTCAGGTTGGCATAAAACTCTCTAACCCATTCCTCATTGGCCTTACATGGATTGGGAATGAAGCAGGTCCAGCCTCTTAAAACTAGCCGGCCATGGAAATCAGGAAGGAGCTCCGCCAATTTGTTAGTGACAATCCCTTTCTCAAGTTTGAGTTTCTTCGCGAGGAGATCATCATAATACCGGGTTTGGCATGCAGCAGATAAGAAGCTGGTAGTATCAAAGTTCTCCTCAGCAGTTTCTTCAATTTTGTGACTCAACGGGGGATTGTCCGTTATGTTTTGACCCATTTAAAGCTCAAAGTACCTACAAAAATTCGAAAGTATGTTATCAGGGCATCAGATTCATATTAAGCAATTCAAAACACTACAATTGGGCTAAAGAATCAAGCCGAATGGGCCCGGGAGGCTCCTATTTCAAGGCCACTGGAATTTCAGAAAATTCCCAATTTTCGCACCTGCGGAGGTTCAGTCGCAGGTGCGGTTGCGCATCTACGAGACAAAGGGCGCACCTACGGCCATTTCACATCTGGCTAGAAGGCACACCTGCGAAGAAGGACTCGCATGTGCGAAGCCGCATCTGCGGAACTTCTTTTCGCTTCTACGGTGTTCGTCAGGGTTCCAAAACCTAGAAAGTTTTGGACTTTTTTCTTTCTTGGAACATGATTTTGAGCACCTAACTTGTATTCAAGACTTCCAAATTATTGTACAAAGTGGATCTCTGACTCTATTAATATTGAATTTTAGGTAGCTAGCATCCAATTTTCTTTCCGACAATTTGTCGAACAGTTTGCAGGCAGTTTAAAATTTCTTTTCTTCTCACAATTTGGGTACTCAGATTTCCCACAATTTTGTTTTCATTTTAAGTAGCACACACTAACCTACTCTCAACCAAATTCATCACTCTACTATTAGCATATATCAGAGGGGGTCTTGCGAATAAAGGGGGACGGCCATGAAAGTCCTGGGAAAAAGAAAAAGAACAGAGCAGGGGAAGAAGAACAGAGCAGTGGTAGAGAAAAGTAGATGAAACATACCTATCTAGTTCTGTGTAAGATCGAGCCTTGAGTGAGAGATGAGAGATGAGAGAAAACTTTTTTTTTCTTTGAGTTTTAGGGATAAATCAGACTGACCTGATGAAATGAGGGTTGGGGCTTTACTTTGCCCGAATTGCGCACCTGCAGGATATGAGGCTAGCCTGCGGAGGCGCATGTGTGCTAAAATGAGTGCGCCTACGGATAGATCGCACCCGCGCTTGGCTTTATGCTGCTGCAGAACCGCGTCTGCGGCTGTCCTGACCGCAGGTGCGAGAAAACCTAGGTTCAACAGTTCAAATGTGGGCAGCCACTATTTTTGTGCATTCCAACTCTCAAAATCCTCAACTTAGCTCCCAAAAATCTGAAACTTGACAAATTAGTTCAAAATAATATACTAAGCTATTCTAAAAAAGAAAATTTCAAAAACGACTAAAAATTTTGCAAATGAGGGGTTGCCTCCCACCAAGCACCGCATTTAACGTCGTGGCACGACGCAAGTCAACTTAACAACTTTTCTCGCCACTTGGACGATATGAACTGGGCACCTAGCTTTGATTCAAGCTTGTGACTGCGAGCAATTGGGGGTGTTAAGTAGATGGCCAAGCCAAGAATTAATTCTTCATTTTGCACTTCTTGGCTTTCATGTGAGGAATGTCATTTTGCCTTGTTGTTCTTTCAAATTGTAAGATGTATGGCCTTAGTCTTTCATCCTCGCAATCCTTCATCGACTCATGTAGTTCAATTCCCATCTCACCACACAAATCCAATGTTGAAAAATGCTTGGAATGTCAATTCGAACATCCAAATTGCAATTTTTCCCGGACTTTGACATCCTCTTTTTCCCCCGGACTAGAGTCAATCTCAACAATATTTTCAATCACCCCGGTTGACTCTAATTCCATATTTTCCTTGGCATCACTAATACTCATGGAGTCAGTTGGCGGATGTTCAATTCTCGATTCCTCAAAGTAAAGCTCACTTTCTTCCTCGGAGCTGGACTCTTCTTGGCTTCCTTCCACACTTTCAAATTGATAGACATAATGAGCCACCTTTAGTGATTTCATTTGATCCTCCAAAGTGAGGATATGCTCATCATTTCGAGTCACACCATGTTTCAAGTCCTCGAGTGCAAAGTTGTGCTTCTCCTCATTTTCAAGAATGGCCTCCAACATGAGCATCATCTTCTCATTTTGAGCATTTGAGAGTTCTTCTTGGTTTTGATCAAGTGCCAAGGAAGTATTTTCAACATCAAACTCCAAGGAAGGTTCTTGGCTATCACTCACTTCCGAGGCTTTTTGAACCTTTAAGGCTTCAAGCATTTCTTCCATTTGTGAGTGCAACCTTTCAAGTGCCAAGTCATTTGGACACTATTCTCCAAAAGATCTTCCAAGGCATTTTGCTCTTTGTTTCCTCCTTCAAGTAGTCATTCCAACATGAGCTTGAACTCTCCACTTCGGCCACGCTCAATTTCCTCCACTTCCTCATTCCTAAAATTCTCATCACAAAAAGTAGAATCATCATAGCGGGGGCTTGGGTAAGGGAAGGACAAAAACACAATCATACCAATGACCATTTTGACGACCACACTTATCACAAATACTCCACTCATGGGTTTGAGATTCTGCGCACAATCCTCCCCCGGGAGAATTTAAACAATTTTTCCACGAGTGTGGTCCTCCATAATAAGGACAAGGGTCGTCAAAGTATGAACAACTGCCATCCGACCAGTTATCATTATATGATTCCATATATATATATATATATATATATATATATATATATATATATATATATATATATACCAAGGTAAATAGACCAAGGTAAGAAAAATAATTACACAGATATTCACAAGTTTGACCAAAGCACTTACGCTTACTTCTCAAACAACCTAAATTACACCAAATTGTTCCCCGGGTACTAAAAAGTAAATGGACACGGTTGCATGCAATATAAATTACCCAACTATCATTCGGGGTCGAATCCCACAGAGAACAATATCTAGGCGATTAGGAATGTAAGAGAATTATCACTTGTTATGCAATGCCAAACACTTAGAATTTGATTGTGAAAATATTATAGCATAATGCAAGATTATAAACTAACCTAGAAATCAAGTAAAATGATCAATGGCTACAAGTATAGATGCATCGGGAATTACCCTCAAGTAACGATCCAATGTATTTTATGTTTTTACAAATATGAGCGAGTATATGCTAATTAGCCACAAAAAATAATTCTCAATTAGCTGCTTCCGAAGACTAACAAGACTTCCTAATTGAATTATCCCTAACACAATTAAGAGATTAAGCACACCCGTATATGGCTACAAGTAGTTGAATCCTATTCCTAGGTAGAATCTATAAAATGAGGGTTAAAGCCTCAAGTTCTTGTTAATTAATCTTTCCCAACCCCAAATTATCTTTTCCAAAATTAATTCGGAGTTAATGGGCGAGTCCTAGGACATTAGCTAATCCCTTTGGAAACATTAAAGAACAAGAATAATTAAAGAAACAATAACTCACTTCATAAATACATAAAAATCATTCAATACATAAGCACAACAAGGTATTTAATCCACACTTTAAACATGAATATTTCCATAACCAAGATTCAAGTGTTGGATAAAATACTACACACTTAGATATACAATACAAAGCAAGGAAATGAAGAAATAAACATAAGTGGGTAAGAAATTCTCAACCAGAAGCTTCAAATCTTCAAGACCCAAGTGTGTGTGCAAACCCTAGCTTCCAAAACTTGTTCTTCTAAGAACAAGATCTCTAAGAGTTGTAAGAATTATAAAACATGTAAAAGTTATCAGAAGTTATGAAAAGTTATCCAAAATATCTGCTAGGTCGAGTATTTGTGGGTTTGGGATTGGGAAAATGTGAATTGGAAATTCTTCCCAGAACTGATGCCGCTGAACGCACCTGCGCGAGAATTCTTCCGCAGGTGTGGCTCCGCAGATGCGGATACCACATCGGAGGTGTGGCTCTGAGTGGACTTGCTCTTCTCCGCAGATGCAGACCAAACCACCGCACATGCAGTTCCACAGATACAGATAACATGTCGCAGGTGCGGCCTTAGTGCATTTGAGCTTTTTCCGCAAATACGGTCCTTCACATCGCAGGTGCGATGTTGCACAAGTGACCAATCGTCCGCAAGTGTGGAATCACTGAAGGATATTTCCCTTTTTTCACTCATTTTTGCTCAATTCCATTTCAATTCAATGCAATTCACTTCATGGCATCATTTTCCTGAAAATCGAACAATACACACTATAAATGACCTCATGTTATCATTAAAGGATGCAAAATCTAACTAAACGAGACTAAAATGAGTGGTAAAATCACCACTCATCACTTGAAAGCTCATTTGGAAATACATGAGGGAACTTATTCACCATTGGAACTGATTCAAGAGTCAGTATTCCCTTAGTGATCATCTTCCTCATCTTAATGTACAAAACAAACCTACCTTTTAGTGATGCAGAAACACCTTTCAATTCTATAGATGACCCTTCTAGAAAATTGAACTGGACCATATTCGCTATATAGTCAACATTAGCATAGGAAGAAGACAACCAACTTATACAAATTATAACATCAAAGTCAACCATGTCGAACTCAATTAAGACAACTGTAGTACTATGGTCACCAATCACCACTATGCAACCTCTAAAAACATGCCTAGCTACTACTGAATCACCAACGGGGGTGGCTACCTCAAAAGTCTTAATGGTTTCAGCTTCTATCCCAAACTTAGTAGCAACAAATGGAGTAACATATGATAGTGTAAAACCAGGACCTATCATTACATAACGTAATAAGAATTCACTGATAAAGTACATGTAAACATGTTTGGTGAAGCCTCCCGGTCATGACGGCCAACCAAAGCATAGGTGCGGTTCTAGGGACTGCCTGTAGAAGGAGGTCCGACTCAACCTCTAGCATGGCCCGCTGGTGTCGGGGGAACTTGCCCTTACAGGTGTGCTGGTGCTGAAGAAGTTGCAGCTGATCTTACTGGCTGAGTTTCCCCACTACCACCTCTAGATGGGCAATCTCTCATAAAATTGCCTGACTCGCCACAAACATAACATGAATCTACATACAACTGGCATTGGCCCAAATGGCATCTACCACATTCAGAACACCAAGGGTAAAGTGAACCACCCTGACTATCTCTAGACTATGGGGTTCGATCAGATCTCGGCCCTTGAAATCGTAAAAGAGTACTAGCTGCTGGATGCCTAACACTTTGTTGCCTACTAGCACAAGATGTCTCACCAAACAAACTTAAAAATTTGCCTATCTAGTTTGAGCTTCTATCTTTGTCATCCCTCTGCTTTTGTTTCCTTTCCTCAAGTGTTAAGGCGAATTCCCTAATACGTGCAATGTCCATACGCGACTGCATATATACCATCATACACTCATTTACTAAGTGAGGACAAGTCTCGTTGCATACCTGTGTACCCTGTCCTCCTTGTCTGACACAATTGTAGGAGCGAACCCCGCCAAACAGTTAAAGTGAAAGTTGTATTATATAACACTCATACCCCCTGTCTCAATGTCAAGAACTGATCCAATCGTGCTATACGTGTCTCTATAGGTCATTAATGGGGGAGGAATGCCTCTGAGGGCTCTCGCCATGTAGTTGGAGCAACATTTGCTCCCCTAAACATCTCCCAAGAGGTATACCAACTTGCTGCTATATCCTGTAATCTTTATGCTATCAATTCAACTGACTCTCTATCTGTGACATGCATAACATTGAAGGAGGTGGCTACTCTATCTAGAAAATCCAGGGGATCCTATACTGTACTAGATCCCATGAAAACTGGATCTTTAATCTAAGGAAATCACGAATTCTATAACTTGTAATGTCACCCTGAGGACATGTATGTTGACGTCTGGCTTGAGTAGCTGTAATGCTAGTGGACAATCGGATAGCCTCCCTCATGTCGTCGTGTTAAGGATCCAGATGTGCAGTAGCTGGAGCACCCCTAACCTCACCCTGAATAGACGGAGTATGTGAAACTCCGGATGGAACCTCATTTTTGGATTCCTAATGCTCATATAACTCTAGGGGTACTCTGCTACTATCTTGACCAGCAACGGCTTTTCCGTTCTAGGTAGCTATGAGTCTCTTCGGCAGCAACACTACATATAAAATGATTCATTAGAAGGCTGGATTTTTATAACATATCTTTATCGCACAATCTAGAGAAGAACGAAGGAAAGCATCCTATAATGCCCTATAGCCTCCTATTTATAAGTCTGGCATGAAACACACCCATAAACAAGACTCTACTAGACACATCATGTAGATACTCTAGGACTGAACTGCTCTTATACTATGTTTGTCACGATCTAGCCTAGGGTCGCGAAGGATAACCGACACTAAGTGCCAATCATCACTAAACTTGCTGATAATCTAATAATCATGAATATAAACAGATAAATGAACAAGCATAAGCATAGAAGATAAGAACTGTACAATCTGGAAAGCTGACAAGGCTAACACAAGCGGACATATAAAAACATACTAACTACACAGGTGCATATCCATAGGCCTCTAGGAGTATTGAACTGAAAAAATATTGGACGAATAGTGTAAAGCGATCGATGTCAAATATAGTAACCCAACGAGGTTGGGGTCGAATCCCACAGGGAATAGCCGTGAAAAGTTTACTTGAGTAGTGTGAATCTTAACTTAACTCATATTTCTATTCCGTTAGAGTAACAAAAGTATTGTAGTAGATTGAATTGTAATTTACTAACAAGGATATTAATTAAGGTAGTAATTAATTTTATTATCTAAACCAAGGTTGTGTCCCCTATAATGAAATGTAATGCTACCGGTGTTAATATGACATATTTCTAATGGAAGGTCCTTTTGATATGTAAATGATTTCTAAATGACTACCCTATATTTTCCAATAGTTGGGTAGTATTTCTCTTTATGATTTTTCCAAATATAAAAGAGTTTCAACTAAGAGTAATCAATTTATTCCAAATAAAATACACTTATTCCTGAGCGATTCCATTAAACAAGGTTTAAAACCTTGAGTCTTTGATATTTACTCCTACCAAACCCTAACTCACTTTTCCAAGTAGAGAAAGAATATAATGGCGCTTGCTAATGTTTGCAACCACTAACAATAAATGAAGAATGAGAAGTAAATAAATATCAACCAACCATTATACATATATTCAATGTTAAACAGCCATTGATATTACACCCATTTAGGGTCCACAACCTTAGTATTTAAAACTAGCCACACATGCTAAAATAGCAAAGCAAAGGAATATTAAATGTCATAAATGCTTACAAAAGTGCAAGATTCTTCACTTGAAAGCTTCCAAAAGATGGGACTATTTGAAGTTTGGATTGTAGCTCTTTTTCCAGACAAGATGCCCCCACAAAACCCCAGTAAATCTATTTATAGTGGGCTAAAACTCAAGGCCAATTTCGGACAAAAATACCCTTCCAGGTCAAATATGCGACCGTATTTCTGTCACATGACATATATGCGGTCCACATTCTCTTCAATCTCACCGCATCTTCAAAACCCTAGTTCCAGGAAGTCACCGCATTCAAGTTATGCGGTCCGCATTGTTGATATGCGGCCGCATAGTGTCATTGCATTTATGCTCTCAACCACTTCTATAGTAGGTTTGCGATCCATTATGCGGCCTGCAAACCTGTTATGCGGTTGCATAATGGACCGCATTTCTTCACTTGGATTTGGCCACACTGACTGTTGGACTCTGCGGTTCAACTGGGCATTATGCGGTCCGCATGTTGGATTTGCGCTCCGCATTTTCAACTATGCGATCGCATTTGGCCTATTCTTGTCTTTCTTCGGCTTTTTGGTTCCATTTCCATGTTTTTGGGTCCTCAAGCTTCATGCACGGCAAAACATCAAAATTACATAAGTATAAAAGACAGTTGCATTAAAAACGAGCTAAAATCTAAGCAATTGGTATTAAATGTTCCGACCGGCACATCAACACCCTCAACTTAAACTCGTGCTTGTCCTAAAGCAACTAAAACAACTCTATCATATTCTAGACTCCAACCAAACGACATGAAACAATAGTGATTGTGGATGTTGTTAATCGTAAGTATTACAAGAATGCAATGTAGTTTATTTACACTTCCTGAACAATCATTGCTATTTACAAAGAAACTGATCAACTTGTGAACTTCGATGCCCGACCAATTTGACAAAACGTTACTCTCAGCTGAGTGACTTTGCATTCGACTTCAAGAGCTCAACTTCTGTTAGACCTCACAATTCGAATGCCCTCACCAGAAAGAAAATCCCAAACTCACAATATTTACAATGACAACAAAAGGGACATATTCACAAAGACACTCACTCTCACAAAGAGTTTCAAGTGTTACAACACATCATACCATAAGCTTGCCATTACTTTAATTCGTCGCCTATTCAAGAACATTCTGTTTGAGATCCCATAAGGACTTTTTAAGCTTGTAATGTAGGCTTAGGGAAGGGTTGGATAAACATTTGGGTACAAGTGACTACACCCTCCTTGAACACTACTCACAGTTTTCTTTCTTGTTGTCCTTTGTTTCTTTTCAAACCACACAGCCCTCATCGGCTCCTAGTTACCAACATTGAACCACCTTAAATACCTCTCTAATTTTCTTAAAGGCTCCATATTTCGATATATATAAAAATATTTCTTTTTATTTTCACTTTTTTTTTTGGAGCTTGAATAATTTCATGTGAACACTTTGAGGTATAGGTTCTTACACTCACTGTACAACCTTACCAATTTCCAACTTGACACCACACCCCAACTTAGGCTTTTAGCCTCATTCTCAATGTTCAAGGAGGGACGAGTTCAAAAAAGGGAATTATTTTACAAAATGGGAAAGGTTTGTAATGAGGTGACCAAAGAAAAGGTTAAAGGCTCAAATGGGGTAACTAGTGATAATGTCTATACAATGGGTAGCTTGAAAGGCTAACTGGGTTTTCAAATAACACAAAGACTGCCTAAGGTCATTTCTCCAACAAAATATACTTATCATGAGCATCGAAAGACCAACCGGGCAAGTTCTAGATGACAGAAGTAAACACGAGAATTATTTACACAAAACTAACCCACATGGCACATGAACTGTTTGACTCAACATAGTTTTACACTTGGCAACTCGGAACATTCTAAGTAAGCATAGAGTGACAGAGCGAGCCTCAAGTTCACTCAGATGATCAACAATATTTGTTTTTTTTTAAAAACGGAAAGGTATAGGTTATTTACAGCCATACATGCTTGAAACTAGACACTCACACCAAACCGGTCAAAATGTTTCATTCTACTTCCATGGTTCTACTATTATACCCTTGGAAAAGAACCCAACGAATAAAAACCAACGGGAATTCATTGCTATATACAAAAAACGTACATGCATACAACTATCCAAATATTTTTGTTTTTTTTTATATGTATAAAGATAACACAATAATATACAAGGGTTGAAGAGAAATTTTCTTATATACACCAAGATCACTAAAAAATGTACAAGATTACAAAAATATATACAAGATATATAATGCTATCCCACCCCAACTAAAAAGCATGCATTATCCCCAATTCATAAGAAATGAAAAATAGAGTATTAGGGGCTCCCTGGGGCACACTAAGTGCTATGGGAGTCTGTAGCCTGCTGAATGAGGGGGCGTCACCCTCTGATACTGGGGCTGGAATTGATGAAATCACATCCTGAGGAGTGACCTCCACGGGTGGAGGTGTGACCTCCACCTGCCCTGATGATGGGACTGGGGCCTGGGAGCTTCTAGCCTCGCCTGCTGATGGCGGAATGGTCGATGATGTGGCTCAGGTGACCATGTCTGCTAGCGAGTGCTCAATCGCTATCAGAATAGCTGCTTCTTCTTCCTTTTCTGCAGTTGTGGGAAGACATCCTGCTTGCCTTTCTTCTGAGGACCCTCATCCTCATCGGACCATGACTCCTCGTCTGTCTCCTCCACGTCTGTCTCCCCAGCCTCGGACTCGGAAGAGTGTCTAGAATCATCCCCAGAAGGGATGTCAATGTGTGCAGGGGGGGCTGGAGTCAGGGAAGCCCCGGCAGTCTGTGGCTCAGGTGCTTTCATCACTGTGGAGAAGTCAAGGTCTAACCCTGCCACAGACGTGCCCACTCCCTGCTCTCCTTCCTTGGGCATGAAGGAGGATAGATCGAACTCCAGATTTTTCATTTTGTGGAGCTCGGTCTTCAGCGTGTCAACCTCATCACGGAGCTTGGGTAGGCCTCTAACCTCACGCCGCTCTACCCTCTCAAGTCGAACCTCAATCCGCTGGAGGCGATCCTCATAAGATGCATGCTGTTGCTGAAGTGTTGTCACTGAGGACTAGATAGGAGTAAGACCGTGCCTCATCAGAGTGGGGAGGTCCTTCAGAAGCCGGTCTACCTTCGCATTGGCATGCTGAGCTAAGAGACCTAGCCTCGAAAGAGCTGGCAGGGCAGCAGAAGTCTGAGCAATAGTGGCATGATAGGTGGACTGTGGGGTGGCAGTGGATGCCACTGTGGCCGGAGGAGAAGTGGGTGGCTGGGAGTCTGAAGTGTCTGCAACAGCAGGAATCTAGATTTGAATCTCTGGAAGAGCAGTGGCTACATGTGGCACCGCATCACTAATGCGCGTGATATCAATATCCTTCAGCGCTTTCCCCATCTTGTCATGGTATGGCAGTGAAGGAACTTCCACCTTCTTACAGAGGGCAGTGATCAAGCATGGGAAGGGCAGTGATTTGGCGGTCTGGTCGGCTCAGACCCCTAACTCTCGGAAGATAATGTCATCGACATCAATCTTGATCCCAGTCATAATGCATTCAATGAGAAGAGCTTTCTCAATGCTTATGTCAGTCTCATTTCGGGATGGTATCAAGCGAGAGGTGACAAAGCTGAGCCAGAATCTACCCTCTCGTGTAAGATCTTCCTTGAATATTTTGTGCAGAGGGTCAATCCAAGTAGGGGTCCCCTTTGCGATCACTTAGGCAACCCAGGCTCGCTCACCATCTCTGTTGGCCCATTTGGCCTCATACTCAGCTGTTCCTGGACTCCAACTTTTAAAGTATACGTCATTTATTGTGTCCTTGTCACAAAGCACCGACTTCCCCCGAACAATGACCGACTCACAGAAGACCTTGTTGCGCTTGTGATGAACTGTTCTGGAGCCCTGTAAGATGCATAGAACTCTCGCTACTGTTTCATTGAAATCATCAGGCACGTCAGTGAAGCAATCCCAATTTCTATCCTTGATATTCTCCAGTATGTGAGGGTACTTCTCCTGTAGTCCGTTCAGACTCAACTATTTCTCTTTGAGGATTTTTCGTTTTGTGAGCCCTTCTTTATACAGACTCCTAGATCCTGTGACCTCAAACCGGAGTTGGAAATCATCTCCCCTCTTTCTTCTTGCCTCATCCTGTAGGTCGACTGAGGGAAAGGTCTCCTCCTTATCAGACTGGGAGGGATGTTGAGCAATAGATTGGGATGGTTCTTGCCGTGAACGTTTGGCTTGTTGTGCTAGATGGCTGGATGAGGTCCTCTTCTTACCAGCAATAGATTTCTTCGGAGCCATATCTGTAAAGAGACGAAGTGTGAGCGACATAGTAGACATTAGAGAAAAATGTTACAAAGAATAGTCAAAAATGCGACAGGGTATGCAGTCACATAACCACTATGCGGACCGCAAATCTGTCGCAAATATCAATCTGCAAGAGATGAAACAATTATGCAATGAGTTATACGATCGCATATCCATTATGCGGTTCGCATACCCATCGTAAAACTGAGCACAAGAAAATGCACTCACACAATGCGATCGCAAAATCCACCGCATAGTTGGATATGCGATCACAGAACTGCTGCAAACAACCTGCCAAGACTAGGTAGTGATTGTCTGGGTAAGCGGTGTCTTTGCGATTCGCATATCGCTTATGTGATCGCAAAGCCGTCACATTTGGTCATCTTCCTCAGGCCACCTAGGGTTTTCTCTGCGGCACGAAGCCGCAGAACGTCCCCATGGTTTGTTTCTAACCCTACAATGGTGGTTCCTAGATTAACTATCCAGCAAGCTCAACCTACTTAATTATGCAAGAACTCTCATGATGACCCAAAAGAACGACACAAAATCAAAGAGAAAACCAAGGACTAAATCACATGAATAACAGACAAAAATTAAAACTAAAATTAACAGAAATGAAGTAAGGAAGGAGAACATATCAGATTCTAGATGAATGAGACACAAGCAAGAAGATGAATTCAAGCAATGTGTCTTTGTTCACTTTGTCTAATTGCAAGCCGAGTTCCTCTCTTCTTTGCTCTTTTTTTGTTTAAGTGTGAGTTGTGTGTGTTGATGTGAAAATGACGGGGGTTATGCGAAGGGGTAGGGTTACTTACCTGGTGAGAATGTGGTGCGTAAGTTACCGCATAACACATTATGTGACCGCATAAGTGTTATGCGGTAGTGTTAGCTCAGGTCTCCCTCAAAGCCATTATGCGGTGCACTTTGCGATCGCATAAACGATATGCGGTCCGCAAAGTGCATCTCTCCGCCGCATTTAGGAAATTAATTGTGCCCCAGCACACTGTCTAGGTACGCGATGCCTATGCGGTCCACATAGTAAATATGCGACAGCATACATGTAGCAAACCTCTCTTAGTGATTTTTTTTCATTTCATGCACAATTTCACCCTGTTTTATGACTTTTTGGATCACCTGCACTCTAACACACACTTTAAATTGCTCAATTTAATCTATCTAACAAAAATTAAAAAATTAAAGAACAAAAAAGATGTTACCACACATGGGTTGCCTCCCATAAAGCGCTTGATTTAACGTCACGGCATGACGAAGTTGGCCCCTCTTCGAGCTTACTCATTGGTCGGGCATGGACCATCTTTGAGAGACAACTGTTCTACCAAGTGTTTTTCTCCATTTGTGTCCAAGTAGTTCTTGATTTGCTGGCCATTTACTTTGAAGGTTCGGAACCCATCCTTAGATTCTAATTCCATAGCTCCAAAAGGGGATACATCTACCACTTTGAATGGGCCGGACCACTTTGATTTTAGCTTGCCCGGAAACAATTTGAACCTTGAGTTGAAAAGAAAAATCAAGTCACCCGACTTGAACTCCCTTTTCAAGTTCTTTTTGTCGTGGATGAACTTCATCCTTTCCTTGTACACAGTTGCACTTTCATATGCATGGAAACGGAATTCCTCCATTTTATTGAGTTGTGTTAACCTAAAATTTATAGCTTCAGCCCAGTCTAAGTTCAACCTTTTTAAAGCCCACATGGCTTTGTGCTCCAATTCTACTGGTAGATGACAAGCCTTTCCGAAGACTACCCGGCAAGGTAAAGTGCCAATAGGGGTTTTCTACACCGTGCAGTATGCCCACAATGCGTCATCTAGCTTCGTTGACCAGTCAGTCCTGTTGGCATTAACAGTCTTTGCTAGAATATTCTTTATCTCTCGGTTGGAAACTTCAACTTGGCCACTTGATTGGGGATGATAAGGTGTGGCCACCTTATGCTTGACGCCATATTTCTCTAGTAGCCCCGTGAAAGACTTGTTACAGAAGTGAGACCCACCATCACTAAGAATGGCTCTAGGAGTGCCAAACCGTGTGAATATATTTTTCTATAAGAATGTGGTTACACACCTTGCCTCATTGTTTGGTAGGGCAATTGCTTCAACCCACTTGGACACATAGTCCACAACCAACAGGATGTATTTCATGCCAAATGAGCTTACAAAGGGGCCCATAAAGTCAATTCCCCACACATCAAAGATCTCGACCTCCATCACAAAGTGCATTGACATTTCATGCCTCTTAGAGATTGATCCCTGCCTCTTACATTGGTCACAAGCCTTGACCATTTGATTTGCATCTTGATAAATCGACGGCAAATAATAGCCACATTCAAGTACCTTTGCGCCTTTCGATTACCCCCATGATGCCCCCCAACCGATGAGTCATGGAATGCCTTTAGAATTGGAATCATCTCTTCTTCTGGCACGCACCTCCTAATGATGTTATCAGCACAAATGCGGAACAAGAATGGTTCTTCCCAATCATATTGTCGGCACTCTCTCAAAAACTTCTTCTTTTGGTAAGCTTCCAGTCCATCCGGAATGAGGTCACTAACCAAGTAGTTAGCAATATCGGCGTACCAAGGAGTAGATGAAGAAGACAATGCCAAAATATGCTCATCAAAGAAAGCATCATTGATGTCAAGATTTTCCTTCAGTCACCCGTCTTCTTCAAGCCTAGAGAGATGATCTGCTACTTGGTTTTCTGTGCCCTTATGGTCCTTGACTTCAAAGTCAAATTCTTTTAATAGGAGGACCCACCAGATTAACCTGGGTTTGGCATATTTCTTTGCAATGAGATAGTGAAGAGCAGCATGGTCGGTATACATCACCACCCTAGACCCCAAAAAATAAGCTCGAACTTTTCAAAAGCATATACAATGGCAAGAAGCTCTTGCTCTGTCACAGTATAGTTCACTTGTGCCCTGTTGAGTGTCTTTATTGCATAATAAATGGGATGAAGAACCTTGTTATATCGTTGACCCAGAACTGCTCCAATAGCTACACCACTGGTGTCACACATGAGTTTGAATGGAAGAGACCAATCCGGTGTGACAATAATGGGTTCCGTGGTGAGGTTCTCTTTTAGCTCCTCAAATGACTTAAGGCACTTTTCATCAAACACAAACTTGGCATCTTCTTCAACGAGCTTGCACATAGGATTTGCAGATTTGGAGAAGTCCTTGATAAAACGTCGATAAAATCCAGCATGCCCTAAAAAGCTTCGGACACCTTTAACCGATATTGGTGGAGGAAGTTTGGAGATGATTTCAACTTTTCCTCTATCAACCTCTATGCCATGTTTTGGAATCTTGTACCCCAAGACAATGCCTTCGTCCACCATGAAGTGATATTTCTCCCAGTTAAGTACAAGGTTTGTCTCCTCACATCGCTTGAGCACTTGTCTAAGATTGTCAAGACAATTCTCAAGAGAATAACCTACCACCAAAAAGTCGTCCATGAAAATCACCAGGAAATCCTCCACCATGTCTGAGAAGATGGACATCATGCATCTTTGAAAGGTAGCCGGAGCGTTGCATAAACCAACAACATCCGGCTAAAGGCGAAGGTTCCATATGGGCAAGTGAATGTTGTCTTTTATTGGTCCTCCAATGCTATATTGATTTGGTTATAGCCAGAATACCCATCGAGGAAGCAATAGAATAATCTTCCCGCTAGCCGATCAAGCATTTGATCAATAAAAGGCATATGAAAATGATCTTTGCATGTGGCACTGTTGAGCTTCCGATATTCTATGCATACTCTCCACCCGGTGACCGTCCGTGTAGGGATAAGCTCATTCTTTTCATTATGAATTACTGTCATGCCTCCCTTCTTTGGTACGCATTGCACCGGACTCACCCATGGACTATCCACAATGGGGTAGATAACCCCGGCATCTAACCACTTGATTATCTCTTTCTTGACCACCTCTTGCATCGATGGATTCAACCCCCTTTGGTGTTCAACACTCGGCTTGCTCCCGTCTTCCAATTGGATTTTATGCTCATAAGTTTCGGCGGGAATCCCTCGGATATCCGCTATTGTCCATCCAATTGCTTGTCGGTGTTCCCGCAAGACATTCAACAATTTTCCTACCTGCATATTATCCAATAAAGAGGAAACGATTACGGGTAAAGTATCATTAGAGCCAAGAAATTTGTACCTCAAATGTGATGGAAGTGGCTTGAGCTCAAATTGTGGTGGGTCCAGGATAGAAGCCTTTGTGGGAGGAGTGGCTCTCTTCTCTAAGTCAAGAGAGAGCTTCTTCGGTGCATAAGAGTAGGACTCGCGTCCTTCCAATGCATTCACGGCTTCTATATACCCCTCCATGTCCTCTCCATCAAAATTTACCAAGATTGCCGCCAAGACCTTACCAAGGCACTCTTCCTCCATCATGATTTCACTAGCATCCTCGACCTCATCAACAACATCTATTACCAAGATCCCTTCATATGCGTTCGGCAACTTCAAACCCTTACTAGCTTGGAAAGTGACTTCCTCATCATTCACTCGGAATTTGATTTCATTTTATTCCGAGTCCATCAAGGCTCTTCCCGTGGCAAGGAATGGTATTCCCAATATGATAGGAATTTCCTTGTCAACCTCACACTCAAGGATAACAAAGTCAGCCGGGAGGAGGAACTTTCCCAGTTTTACTAAGACATCATCAACAATACCCACGAGTCTCTTGATTGAACGGCCGGCCATTTGCAATCTCATACTTGTGGGTCTTGGAAAACCCAATCCCACTTTCTTGTAAATAGCAAGAGGCATCAAATTTATGCTAGCACCATTATCACAAGGTTCCCTTGCAAAATCTCTAAACCGGATAGTACATGGAATGGTTAATGCTCCCGAGTCTTCCTTCTTCTCAATGGTGGTTGTGGAAATAATAGCACTAACCCGGTGAGTCATGTTCACCACTTCATTCTTGGTGGATCTCTTCTTGGTCATCAAGTCTTTTAAGTATTTTGCAAATCCCGGCATCTCTTGGAAAGCCTCCAAGAAAGGGATGTTTACCGACAATTGCTTCAAAATATCATAGAACTTCTCGAACTTGCCATCATCTACCCTCCTTGCAAACCTTTGAGGGAATGGAGGAGTAGGTCGAGGAATCGGTGGAGGAGCTTTTGGGGTCTCCTTCACCTTTTTCCTTAACCTCCTCATGCTTTGCTTTTTGGATTTTCACCTCTTGGGAAGGCTTCTCACTTTCAACAACAACCGGCACTTCGACTTGTGCCTCAACTTCTTGCTAAAGATCATCTACCTCAACTACTTGTTCACTCTCACCTTGAAGGACCTTACCGCTTCTAGTCGTAATAGCCATGCAATGGGAAGATGAACCTCTCACATTCCTCTTTGGGTTGACAATTGTATCACTTGGAAGAGTACCTTTTAGCTTAGTGTTTTGTTCTTTTGACAAGTCTCGCATTTGCATCTCAAGATTTTGTATAGAGGTGGTATGTGACCCCACAATTTCGGACATGTTCTTCATTGTAGCATCACCTCTCTCTTGATTTTGCAATATCTTTTCAAGCATCCCTTCTAACTTGGATTCATTTAAAGGACCCTCCTTGTAATACTGCCCCTTCGGTGGAACATAGGGGTTAGAACTTCGGTTGACATAATTGCTATTATTGTTGTTCTAGTTACCTTGACTCGAACTACCTTGGTCATTGTGCCAATTTTTTTGTCCTTGCCCTTGCGGGTTTGGCCTCCATTGATTTTGTTGACATCCTCCTTGAGAATTATGAACATAGTTGGCTTCTTCAAACTCTTGATTTCCCGTCGGTTGCATGTCTTCCACAACATTTACCTTCTTCGTTTGGCTCTCCGTGAACATCTTTGTCAATGCACAATGTTGGTTTCAAGACCGGCAATCAATTGGTCTCTCTCTTGATTTTCTTTGATCATATTGGTAAGAGAGTGAGTACCATAAGAAATTCTACCACTAGCATCTTCGGAATGCCATGCTTGATTGTGTTTGGCCATTTTATCCAGAATTTGTGTAATCCGGGTGAATGATTTGTCCATGAAAGATCCGTCTGCTGCATTTTTTGCTATGGAATGAGACAATGGATCCAAACCCATGTAGAACTTCTCCATCAGAATGCCATCCGAAAAACCATGGTTCGGTGACCTCACTAAGTAGAACTTGAATCGGTCCCATGCTTCATGTAAGTGTTCTCCTGGTATTTGGTTGAAGAAGAAGATTTTTACCTCTAAGCTCAGACTTCTTGCTCTGAGGGAACCACTTGGACAAGAAGGAACAGACAAGTTGGGGCCAAGAAGTGATGGATTGAGGAGGTATATTTTGAATCCACTTTCTCACTTCTCCAGTCAATGAGTATTTGAATACTCGCAATCTGAAGGCGTCGTCTGTTACATTGTTCTACTTATGCATGGCGCATACACCCAAGAAGTTCCTAAGGTGTTGCGTTGGATCATCATCGATAGAGTTTCTGAACAATCCTTCTGCTTTAAGCATTAGGATTAACCCATGTTCTACTTTGAATGTAGCAGCTTCCACCCGTGGAGGAAGGATGGCATTGGTATCATCAATATATTCCTCAATGTCTGCAAAGGGATTCTCATCTTCCTCATACTCGGCCATTCTCACCTATCACACAAAGCAAAGAAAGCAAAATGTGATGGAATAGAAAAGATGTAAAGTAAAGTGAACACTAGTTAGTAATTTCAAAACCATATTCCTCGGCAACGGCGCCAAAATTTGATATGCTCAAATTACACCTTAAAATAGTGTAAAGCGATCGATGTCAAATATAGTAACACAATGAGGTTGGGGTCGAATTCCACAGGGAATAGGCGTGAAAAGTTACTTGAGTAGTATGAATCTTAACTTAACTCGTATTTCTATTCCATTAGAGTAACAAAAGTATTGTAGTAGATTGAATTGTAATTTACTAACAAGGATGATTAATTAAGGTAGTGATTAATTTGATTATCTAAACCAAGGTTGTATCCCCTTCAATGAAATGTAATGCTACCGGTGTTAATATGATATATTTCTAATGGAAGGTCCTTTTGATATGCAAATGATTTCTAAATGACTACCATATATTTTCCAATAGTTGGGTAGTATTTCTCTTTATGATTTTTCCAAATATAAAAGAATTGCAATTAAGGGTAACCAATTTATGCCAAATAAAATACACTTATCCCTAAGCAATTCCATTAAACAAGGTTTAAAACCTTGAATCTGTAATATTTACTCCTAGCAACCCTAATTCACTTTTCTAAGTAGAGAAAGAATATAATGGCGCTTGCTAATGTTTGCAACCACTAACGATAAATGAAGAATGAGAGGTAAATAAATATCAACCAACCATTATACATATATTCAATGTTAAACACCCATTGACATTACACGCATTTAGGGTCCACAACCTTAGTATTTAAAACTAGCCACACATGTTAAAATACAAAAGCAAAGGAATATTAAATGTCATAAATGCTTACAAAAGTGCAAGATTCTTCACTTGAAAGCTTCCAAAAGATCGGACTATTCAAAGTTTGGATTGTAGCTCATTTTCAAGATAAGACGCCCCCACAAAACCCCAATAAATCTATTTATAGTGGGCTAAAACTCGGGGTCAATTTCGGACAAAAATACCCTACCAGGTCAAATATGCGACCACATTTCTGTCGCATAACAGATATGCGGTCCGCATTCTCTTCAATCTCACCGCATCTTCAAAACTCAAGTTCCAGGAATTCACCGCATTCTAGTTATAAAGTCCGCATTGTTGATATGCAGTCGCATAGTGTCATCTCATTTATGCTCTCAGCCACTTCTATAGTAGGTTTGCGATCCATTATGCGGCCTGCAAACCTATTATGCGGTCGGATAATGGACTACATTTCTTCACTTGGATTTGGTAACACTGACTGTTGGACTCTGCGGTTCACCTGGGCATTATGCGGTCCACATGTTGGATTTGCGGTCCGCATTTTCAACTATGCGGTCGCATTTGGCTCATTCTTGTCTTTCTTCGGCTTTTTTATTCCATTTCCATGTTTTTGGGTCCTCAAGCTTCATGCACTGCAAGACATCAAAATTACATTAGTATAAAAGACAATTGCATTTAAAACGAGCTAAAATCTAAGCAATTGGTATTAAATGTGCCGAAATTCTTCGGCACATCAAGCCCCGTCATACCCAAACTAGCTGACTGTACACATACCAAAATTTAAGCAACTCTGGGAGTAAGCGTAGTGACTCCAATAGCTGGTGGATGGCCTACTGATGTGGCTCAAATGCTGATCTATCTATACTAGTGTGGCATGAAATGCAGTGCCCGGAAGGGACCTGAGTACGATATGTACAAAGTATGTAGGGTGGAAATAATATTTAAAGAATACTAAAATATGATTGTAATATGGAGATCAAAATATAAGCTGAAAGCTAAACAAGAGTCTGAACTAGCAACTGATCTGTAACTGAACCGAAGTTTAAGCTGAAACTCTGCTGAAACTGAACAACTATTTGAACTGGTACTTGTCTAGTGTTATGGGCTACATCCCCCCAATTAGGTAATTGTAAAATTTAACTAGCCTCATGTATAGTCACGCAATGCAAACTGTAACTAAATATGCGTATATAACATGCCATACTGATGTTATGGGATATATCCCCCAGTAGGTAAATATATAATCAATAGGCTCGACAGGTCTTATGGGCTATTTCCCCCCAGCATATAATCAATACGCCTTGTTGGTGTTATGGACTATATCCCCTTCCCCAGCATAATCAGTGTAAGTATGTATTAGGCATAACACATGTGGCAACATCATATGGACTCAAGAGATCATAAAGGAAACTAAAAATGGAAACACTAACATAATCTAACGTTCGTCGTCCATAAGTTGGACGGACGAACCTCTCCCTATTTTAGGGAGAAACTGAGTATGTACATGATATACTAAGGTTAATTTACTCATTAAGATCCCTCTATAATCAATTTAGAGCCAAGGAACTCAAAATTTGTCCAACTCTTCGAATTTTCAAAAATTTTGGCAGAGTTTCCCCTAAAACTTGATGATCCCCAAAATAACAGCAATCACCACAATATACACGGGAATGAATATCTTGCCAAGATGATAAAATCAACTAAAGGAAATCCAGTTATCCATAATAGTGTCAAACGATCGACAAAATAGAATTTTGAATGTAATGTCGACTCATAGTGGATAAATTGTGACATGAAAGTATAAATATGATTTAGGAATATTTTAAGAATCAATACATGACAATTAATCTTATATAATCTCAAATAACTCAGGGGGAACCTCATTTCCAGACTCCTAATGCTCATATAACTCAGGGGGTACTCTACTACTACATTGGCCACCAACGGCTTTGCCCTTCTGGGCAGCTATGAGTCTCTTCGGCAGCATCGCTACATATTAAATGTTTCATCAGAAGGTTGAATTCTTATAACATAACTCTATCGCACGATCTAGGGAAGAAGGAAGGACAACCATCCTATAATGCCCCGTAACCTCCTGTTTATGAGTGTGGCCCATAACACACCCATAAACAAGACTCTACTATACACGTCTTATAGATACCCTAGGATTGAACTACTCTGATAACGTGTTTGTCACGACCCAACCTAGGGTCGCGATGGATTATCGACACTTAGTGCTGATCATCACTAAACATGCTAGAAATATACTAATCGTGAATATAAATGGATAAAAAACAAGCATAAGCATAGCTAATAAGAACTGTACAATCTGAAAAGATGACAAGGCTAACATAAGCTGAGATATAAAAACATACTAACTGCACAGGTACATATCTATAGGCCTCTAGGAGTACTAAACTAAAAAAGTATTGGAGCGGACAGGGCCAGTCAATACCCAAACTAGCTGACTGTACACATGCCAAAATATAAGTAACTCCAGGAGTAAGCGGAGTGACTCCAAAAGTTGGTGGATAGCCTACTGATGTGGCTGAAAAGCTGTTCTATTTGTACCTACGCGACATGTAACACAGCACCCCGGAAGGGACATGAGTATGATATGTACAAAGTATGTAGAATGGAAAGCATATGTAAATCATACTAAAGTATGACTGTAAGATGGAAATCAGAATATAAGCTGAAAGATAAACAGGAGTCTGAACTAGCAACTGGTCTGGAACTGAACCAGAGTATAAGCTAAAATTATGCTGAAACTGAACAACTATCTGAATTGGTACATGTCTGGTGTTATGGGTTGTATCCATCCAACCAGGTAGTTGTAAAATTAAACTAGCCTCATGTGTAGTCATGCATTGTAAATAGTAGCTATATACACATATATAACATGCCATACTATTTTTATGGTCTATATCCCTCCAGCAGGTAAATATATAATCAACAGGTCTGGCTGGTGTTAAGGGCTATCTCCCCCAAGTATATAACTAATAGGCCTTATTGGCGTTATGGGATATCTTCCCCCATCATATAATCAATAGGCCTCATTGGTGTTATGGGTTATATATCCCCCACCATAGTCAATGTAAGCATGTATGAGGCATAACACATGTGGCAACATCATATGGACACAAGAGATCATGAAGGAAACCATAAATGTAATCGCAAACATAATCTGACGCTCGTCGTCCATAAGTTGGATAGAGGATCCTATCCCTATTTTAGGAAGAAACTGAGTATGTACATGATATACTAAGGTTAATTAACTTATTAGTATCCCTTTATAATCAATTTCGAACCAAGGAACTCAAGTCTTGCCCAACTCTTCGAATTTCCAAAAAATTTGGCAAAGTTTCACCTAAACTTGATGATCCCCAAAAACAACAGAAAGAGCCACAATATACATGGGAATGGATACCTGGAAGAGATGATAACATCAACCAAAGGAGATCCAGTTATCCATAATAATGTCAAACGATCGAAATAACGGAATTGTGAATGTAATGTTGACTTATAGTGACTAACCTGTGACATACAAGTCTAAATATGATTAGGAATAATATAAGCACCAACACATGACAATTATTCTTATATATTCTTAAATTAATCTATTAGGACCATATAGGGGTTATGTATACATAGAAACATCCAAGAAACGGAACAAATGGAAGTCCGGATGGCATAGTCCAAATTGGCGATTTACCCTTTTGTTTTTGTGGTGTTTTGAAGTTCCAACCTAAATTTTATTCTTCCATAAATCACATATTTAATTGAATAATATATAAGGATACAATAAATTTTGATATTTCCCTTGAAAAACCTTTAAAAGATCAATAAGAAAGGCTAGAACATAGCTAAACCAAATCATGCCGAAAACGAAATGAAAACCCTACATACCTCTTATGTTCTTTCTTCCAAACCTTGTTCCCTTCGATCCACACCCATACTTATGCTTGTATAGCTAATATGCAGAGGTGAAAATCTTCCTTAGCCACGAATCTCTTTCCTAAACTTGTGTTATAAGGAGAAAGGAGGACGGCAAAGTCTTACCTTTGTCGTAAGGATCATGTTGATAAGTTCGCCTCTTGACTTTGAGTTGCGTATGATGGAATTACTTCAAACCCTAAGGATCTATTTAGTATGTCTAGAGAGACTTTTTAGGTCTGATTTGGGTCTAAATGAACCTTAGATATGAAGGCTACAACTTTATATATCAAGATAATCATCAACCGGCCTTGTGGGTCCCAGAGGGAGCTGCTTGCGTAGTCTGGTAAAAATGTGAATATAATTTTTACTCCGATGTCGTATCAATAAACAGTTTAATGAAATGGAAACTAGACTCGTAGATTTGCAATTTTATGGGTGGAATCACCCTGTAATTCTAATTACATTGAGAGAAATGCTCAGTAACATTAGACCTAAGTTTTAAGTAAGATTATGAACATAACTTGCGACAACTTTTGTTTCCTAACTCGTTTGACTTCAAAAATTAACACACAACTATAATACGACAAAAATACCTAATAATATCACCTCCTAATTATGTTAATCACCCTAGTATCACCCCAAAAGTACGGGTTATAACATTCCCAACTTGCCGTTTCGACGAAACTTATTTTCTTCGATTTGTTTAGCTTTTAAACCTTCCAACCCTCTTGGTACTGTAGTTCATAATAATTGTCACCTCCAACGTAATATGATTGATTTACTTTATGTACTTTCAATGATGATCAAATTTTCGAGCATACATCAACTGACTTATGATGTATACGAAAACATGGAGTGTAACAGGAATGATGTAAAACCCCATATTTTCGTACTTAAAAATATGGCGTAAGTCGGTTGATGTAATCTCATAATGTTACACCTTATGTTTTTGTAGTTAAAATTAAGTTGTAAGTTAGTTAAACACCCGCCTACTTCATTGTCGCATATTACTTCCTATACTAACACCGACATAATCTCCGACCTCAAAGAAAGTCTTAGTCCACAACAATACAAACTATTTGGTAAAACCTATTTTGGATATTCCTCAGTATGAAGCAATGTGAGGTTCAACATCAGTTGTTCAGGTGCTTCATGGTGCTAGATCAGGAATAAAATTCTGTCGACGCATTTCTCATACTATAACTGGTACAACTTTGTGAGTGTAACGACCCGGCCAGTCGTTTCATGAGATTAGCCCCGTTTCCCCCATTTCTACTTTATCATATGTTTCTTAGCCTGTTTATGTTGTGTTGGGTCGGTTGGTTCGGGTTCGGAGTGGTCGTGGTGAGAACTGAGACACTTAGTCTCTTAAAGTAACTTAATAGTTAAAAAAGTCAACTAGGAGTTGACTTTTTGGTAAACGACCTCGGAATGTAAATTTTATAGCTCGGATAGCTTGTTAGGTGATTTGGGACTTAGGAGTGTGTTCGGAATGAATTTTGGATGTCTGGTGTAGAATTTTGCTTGAATTGGCGAAAGTTAGTTTTTGGCGATTTCCGGTCGGCAGGGGAAAATAGGCTATCGGGGTCGGAATGGAATTCTGATAGTTGGTGCAGGTTCGTAATGTCATTTTGGATATGTGTGTAAATTTTCAGGTCAATCAGATGTGTTTTGGTTGGTTTCGGCATCATTGGCGAAATTTAGACGTATCAAGTTCATAGGCTTGAATTTGATATGATTTTGGTGTGTTTGTTGTTTTGGGTGTTTCGAAGGCTTGACTAAGTTAGAATGAGGTTATGGGATGTGTTGGTATGTTTGGTTGGGGACCCGAGGGACTCGAGATTGATTTCGGATGGTTAACGGAGGTTTGGACTTAGGAATTGCAGCAAAAATTGCTGCTGGTGTCATTTTGCTGGTTTGGATGGACCTGCGGAAGGGGAGCCGCAGGTGCGATGGCCGAAGGTGCGAGAAGAGGCTAGGCTCGAGGAAGCCGCAGGTGCGAGAATTGGACTATTAGTGGATTTTTGCAGATGCGCACCTGGGATCCGCAGGTGTGAAGAATGGTCCGCAGGTGCGGATTAACTGGACAGAAAGTATAAATAGGTGCCTTCGCGAAATTTTGACATTTTTTCCATTTTTGCATGCAGGTTGAGCTAGCTTGGGAGCAAATTAAGGAAGGAATTCGAGAGTCTTCAGTGGAGGTATGTTTCCCGGATTAGAAACTGGTTTCTATGTTATTTTGTGACGGATTAGGCTTGGAATTTGAGGAATTAAAGTAGGAAAGTTGGAAAAATGGGAGGAAAATTTGGAAAATTATTTTGGTGTTTTGAGTGGGCAATTGAGGTCGGATTTTGGTAAATTTGGTATGGGTAGATCGTAAGGGAATGAGGATTCTAGTTTTGTGATTTTTATCGAATTTCGAGACGTGGGCCCGGGGCTCGGGTTTTGCCATTTCGAGAATTGTGCTTAAAATTCATAGCTTTCGATTGGGTTTTGTTCCTTTAGCGTATATTGATGACGTTAATCTAGTTTTGGTTAGATTCGGAGCATTTGGGAGCCAATTCAAGGGGCAAGAGCATCGCGGAGTAGCTTTTGGGCTATTTTGAGGTAAGTAACGATTGTAACTCTAAACCTGAGGGTATGACACCCCATTATTTGATATTGTTTTGGTAAATGAGGTGACGCACATGCTAGGTGACGAGCATGAGGGCGTGCACTGATAGGGATTGTGACTTGGTCCATCCCGTAGCGACTATTAAGCCGCGTATTCGATTTGAAACCTTGCGATATCCTGTATTTTAGGGATTTATGTTGTTTATGGGTTGTGAGCCATGTTTGGGGCCTTGTGCCGACCTGTTTAGACCCTCAGAGGTACTTTTACACTATTCTCACGTTATCCTGACAGAACAATTGTGAACTCAGTCATGTTTCCTACTTGTTGTTATTCTCACTATTATCACACTGTTGAAACTCCGAGAGGTATTTGGGGCTGAGTCACGTGAATTGAGATGAATTGCCCGAGTGGCTTGTGAGGATGACTGAGGCCTAGCACCGAGTATGTGAGGATAGTTATGGGACAGGCTGCACGCCGCAGCAATATATATATATTAAATGTTACATATGGATCGGGTTGCACGCCGCAGCAATATAGATTATATATATATATATATGGATCGGGCTGCACGCTATAGCAATATATGTTATATATGGATTGGGTTACATGCCGCAGCAATGTACATATTGGATCGGGCTGCACGCCGCAGCAGATATAGCGCTTGGGCTGATGGAGACCCTCCAGAAGTCTGTACACCCCCAGTGAGCGCAGTCGACTATTATATGGATCGGGCTGCACGTCGTAGCGTATGTTATAAGGATCGGGCTGCACGCTGCAGCAGTATAGTATATATAGTGTGTGTGTATATATATATATATATATATATACACACTATATATATATATATATACACATATGTGTGTGTGTGTGTGGGTGTATTGGATCGGGCTGCCCGCCGTAGCAGTTGTGTGTATTCATGGTACTTGCTGAGTACGAGTGTCTCAGTGAGAGCATGAGATTTTGATAGTGTAATCACGAGTGACTGAGAGGTTTTCCCGAGAGACTTTATTGTGAGTGATATTGTGCCCGAGGGGCCTATATTTTACAAAACCACTGCTTTCACTTTTCTTTACACTAAGCCTCTAATGATAATGTTGGACAACTATTTTATAAGAGATTTTAAATGGAAACTGGAGTTTTATGAAATATTCGGAATTGTAGATTCCTTACTTGATTTACTTAATTCCACAGATACTTCTTATATGGTTTTACATGATTTATAAAATGCTCGTCACTACACTCAAGTTTTTAGTTACTTTGATTACTTACTGAGTTGGCGTACTCACATTACTCCCTGCACCCCTCTGTGCAGATCCAGGTAACGTACCCTCTCACTAAATGATTTCAAGACGTGCTTGGAGTTGTTCGAGGATCGAGGTAGCTACTTAGCGTCTCCAGCTCACCTCCTTTATTTTTCTCAATTCATAGTTTTTTTTTCTTTTATACTCCAGGCTTTATAGTAGCAAGTCACCTTGTTGTACATTGTATTTACAGTTCTAGATGCTCATGACATTTGACTCCAGGTTTTGGGAAAATGTATAAATTGTTCATCTCATTTTGCAATTTTAAAATCTGCTAAATTTTGCAAAATTATGAAATATTATGATAGTCTGTAATGGTTGGCTAGCCTAGTTCCATGATAGGCGCCATCACGGTCGGCTTAAGATTTTGGGTCGTAACAAGTTGGTATCTTAGCTTAGGTTACATAGGACTCAACGGTCATGAGCAGGTTTAGTACAGTCTTGCGGATGGTACGGAGACGTCTGTACTTATCTGGAGAGACTGTAGATTCCTTAGGAACAATCTCATTTTTTCTTGAATTCTGTCGTGCCATTTTTGTTGATTCTGGAAATCTAAACTTCTGTTGTTTCATTCTCTCACAGATGGTGAGGACCCGCGCTAACGATCAGGGTGATCAGCCACCAGCTAGACCGGCGAGAGGTTGAGGCCGTGGTAGAGGTAGGGGAAAGCCCATGAAGTAGCTAGGGCAGTACCAGTTGATCCCCCTACTATTCAGGAGTAGATCCCCGCAACTCCAGCGGGACAGGGACAGGGACAGGCTCAGGCACCGGCAGTGCTATTTTTATTCCGGGTCTTCAAGAGACCTTGGCTCAGATCTTGACTGTGTGTACCACCCTTGCTCAGGCAGTTGCCGCTAATTCTCAGGCTAGGGAAGACAGTTAGACTCCAGTTGCCGGGACACCTGAGCAGGTTACTCAGGGCCATCAGACACCGGGGGCGGTTCCAGCCCAGCTGGTTGCTCCAGTTGAGGACTTTGTGGTTCCATCTATGCCAGATGATGAGCAGCGTAGGCTGGAGAGCTTTAGTAGACTTCAGTCTTCGACATAAGTGGTACTGAGGGCGAGGATGCCCAAGGTTTTCTGGATAAGTGTCAGTGGATGCTTCGTACTACTGGGATTCTGGAGACTAGTGGGGTCTCGTTTGCTACTTTTCAGTTTTCTGGTGCTGCTTTCACTTGGTGGGAATGTTTTGAGAGGCGTAGGCCTGTTGGTTCAGCACCCCTCACCTGGAAGCAGTTCTCCACTATCTGCTTGGAGAAGTATGTACCCGAGTCTCACAAAGAGAAGCAGTGCAGGCATTTTGAGCAGCTGTATCAGGGGGAGCTATCAGTGATGCAGTATGAGATGCGGATTTTGGAGTTGGATCGTCATGCCACCGATTTGGTCCTTACTGATAGGGAAAGGATTAGGAGGTTCGTGGATGGCCTCAGTTATCAGCTCTGCCTTTTTATGACTCGGGAGAGAGTACGAGGTTCTACCTTCGAGTAGGTTATTGATATTGCTCGAGATATTGAGTCGGTTTGCCGCCAGGAGTGGGTAGAGAGGGAGGCCAAGAGGCCAGTGGATCGGGTTTTTCTAGTGGTGCTCCTTCTAGGGGGTAGATTCATCATGGTAGAGGCCATTCGTTCAGGCCTCCTCGGCCAGGCCGCCTAGCCTATAGTGGTGTATCTTCGGGACATGGTCCCTGCGGTTCTCAGTTAGGCCATTCTTCATTCGGTGCCCATCCAGCCCAGAGTGCAGCTCGAGCACCATCAGTTCAGGGTTCCTCTATGCATGGTTCTCCTAGTGTCCATTCTGGTGCCAGGGGTTCCTTTCAGTCCCCATATCCAGCTCCAGGGAGTTGCTATAAGTGTCGAGAGTTCGGCATATGAGGAGGCACTGTCCTCATTTTCTTGGAGGCCCATCTCAGCTGAGGAGCCATCCTTCGACTTCAGCTCCAGTTATTTCACCACCCACCCAGGCAGCCAGGGGTGGTAGTCAGTCAGCTAAAGGACTCCCTAGAGGGGGAGGTCGAGCAGGTGGAGGTTAGGCCCGTATGTATATGTTTCCAGCTAGGCCAGATGCTATGGCCTCCGATGCAGTGATCGCACGTATTGTCTTAATCTGTCGCCGAGATGCTTTGGCTTTATTTGAACTTGGTTCTACATATTCCTATGTTTCTTCATATTTTGGCCATTTTCTGGATATGCCCTGTGAGTCTTTAGTTACATATGTTCATATGTCGACTCCGGTGGGCGATACTATTGTTGTGGACCGTCTGTATCGGTCATGTGTGATACCTATTGGGGATCTGGAGACCCGAGTGGACCTACTATTACTCAGCATGGTCGATTTTGATGTGATATTGGGCATGGATTGGTTATCTCCGTGTCATGTTGTTCTTGATTGTCACGCTAAGACCGTGACCTTAGCTATGTCAGGATGTCTGCGGGTTGAGTGGAGAGGTTCTTCTGGGTATGTGCCTAGTAGGGTGATTTCCTACCTGAAGGCTTAGGGTATGGTTGAGAAGGGGTGTTTATCGTATCTGGCTTTTGTGAGGGATGTCAGTGATTAGACTCCCGCTATTTATTGGTCCGTGACTTTCCGGACGTGTTTCCTGCAGACCTGCCAGGCATGCCACCTGATAGGGACATTGATTTTGGTATTGACCTGGTGCCAAGCACTTAGCCTATTTCTTTCCACATTATCGTATGGCACTAGCGGAGCTAAAAGAACTAAAGGATCAACTTTAGGAACTCCTAGATAAGGGGTTCATTCGGCCTAGTGTGTTACCTTGGGGTGCACCGGTGTTGTTTGTAAAGAATAAGGATGATTCTATGCGTTTGTGTATTGATTATCGGTACTTGAACAGAGTTACAGTGAAAACCGGTATCCCTTGCCTCGTATAGATGACTTGTTTGATCAGTTGCAGGGTGCCAGGGTATTTTCCAAGATTGACTTGTGTTCCGGCTATCATTAGTTGAAGATTAGGGGCCAGACATAACGAAGACTGCTTTCAGGACTAGAGATGGTCATTATGAGTTTCTGGTTGTCATTCGGGCTAACCAATGCCCCAGCACCCTTTATGCACTTGATGCACAGTGTATTCCGGCCTTATCTGGATTCTTTCGTCATCGTGTTTCTTGATGATATCTTGGTGTATTCCCTATCTCAGGAGGATCATGAGCAGGATTTGAGATTTGTTCTTCAGACCTTGAGAGAGAAGAGATTGTATGCAAAGTTTTCGAAGTGTGAGTTCTGGCTTGATTTAGTAGCGTTCTTGGGGAATGTGGTATCCAGTGAGGGTATTCAGGTTGATCCGAAGAAGGTAGAGGCGGTGAAGAGCTGGCCTAGACCGTCGTCAGCTACCGAGATTCGCAGTTTCGTCGGTTTGGCAAGGTACTATTTCCGTTTCATAGAGTGATTTTCATCTATTGCAGCACCTATGACCAGACTGACCCAGAAGGGTGCTCAGTTCAGGTGGACTGAAGAGTGTGAGGAGATCTTTCAGAAGCTCAAGTCAGCTTTGACTACAGCTCCGGTGTTGGTTTTGCCTACGGGTTCGGGTTCCTATACAATTTACTGTGATGCCTCGAGAGTTGGCCTTGGAGCCGTTTTGATGTAGGATGGTAGAGTGATTGCCTACGCGTCCAGACAGTTGAAGGTGCACGAGAAGAATTATCCAGTGCACGATCTTGAGCTAGCATCTATTGTCCACGCCTTGCAGATTTGGCGTCATTATTTATATGGAGTGCATTGTGAGATTTTCACTGATCACCATAGTTTGCAGCATCTGCTTAAGCAGAAGGATCTGAATTTGCGTCACAGGAGATGGTTGGAGCTTCTCAAGGATTATAACCTCACTATTTTATATCATCCAGGGAAGGCCAATGTAGTGGCCGATATCTTGAATCGCAGAGCGGAGAGTTTGGGGAGTCTAGCCTACCTTCTAGTAGCAGAGTGACCTTTAGCACTGGATGTTCAGGCTTTAGCAAGTCAGTTGGTGAGATTAGATCTATCAGAGCCCCTGCGGTTATTGGCTTGTGAAGCCTCTAGGTCTTCTCTTTATGATCAGATTAGAGAACGCTAGTATGATGATCCACACTTGCTCGTTCTTCAGGACAGGGTCCATCATGGTGATACCAGGGATGTGGTTATTGGTGATGATGGGGTCATGAGGATGCAGGGCCAGATGTGCGTGCCCAATATAGATGGGCTTCGAGATTTGATTCTAGCTGAGGCCCATAGTTTGCGGTATTCCATCCATCCGGGTGCCGCAAAGATGTATCAGGATCTGAGACAGCATTACTGGCGGAGGCGGATGAAGAGAGATATTGTTGAGTTTGTGCCTCGGTGTCTCTACTGTCAGCAGGTCAGGTTTGAGCACCAGAGACCAGTGGATTGCTTCAGAGATTAGATATTTCGGAGTGGAAGTGGGAGCGAATCACCATGGACTTTGTAGTTGGGCTCCCACGGACTTCGAGGAGGTTTGATGCTATATGGGTTATTGTGGTTCGGCTGACCAAGTCCGTGCACTTCATTCCTGTCAGTACTACTTATTATTTGGAGCGGTAAGCTGAGATTTACATCAGGAGATTGTCCGATTGCATGGGGTTCCAGTTTCTATCATTTCTAACAGAGGTACTCAGTTCACATCTCAGTTTTGGAGGGCCGTGCAGAGGGAGTTAGGTACTCAGGTTGGGTTGAGCATAGCATATCATCCTCAGACCGACGAGCCGTTGGAGCGTACTATTCAGATTTTGGAGGATATGTTGCGTGCCAGTGGCATTGATTTTGGGGGTTCATGGGATCAGTTTCTGCCACTCGCGGAGTTTGATTATAATAATAGTTATCAGTCGAGTATACAGATGGCTCCGTATGAGGCTTTATATGGTAGGAGGTGCAGATCTCTGGTTGGTTGGTTTGAGCCGGGCGAGGCTAGGTTATTGGGCACAGACTTGGTTCAGGATGCGTTGGGTAAGGTGAAGTTGATTCAAGAGCGGCTTCGCACGGCGCAGTCTAGGTAGAAGAGTTATGCGGACCAGAAGGTCCGAGATGTGTCTTTCATGGTTGGGGAGAAGGTGTTGCTGAAGGTGTCACCCATGAAGGGTGTTATAAGGTTCGGGAAAGGGGAAAGCTGAGTCCCCGGTTTATTGGGCCTTTTGAGGTGCTTTAGAGGATTGGGGAGGTGGCTTATAGGCTTGTCATGCCTCCCATCTTATCGAGTATTCATTTGGTGTTCCATGTTTCGATGCTCCAGAAGTATGTTAGTGACCCGTCTCATGTTTTGGACTTCAGCACGGTTCATCTCGAGGGTGATATGTCATATGAGGTAGAGCCAGTGGCTATTTTGGGTCGTCATGTCAGAAAGCTGAGGTCTAAGGATAGAGCTTCAGTGAAACTTCAGTGGAGAGGATATCCGGTGGAGGATGTCACCTGGGAGACCGAGCGGGAGATGTGGAGCAGATATCCTCATTTATTCGAGACTCCAGGTATGTTTCTAGACCCGTTCGAGGACCAACGTTTGTTTAAGAGGGGGAGGATGTAACGACCCGGCCGGTCATTTCGTGAGATTAGACATGTTTCCCCCATTATGCTTTATCATATGTTGCCTAGCCTGTTTATGTTATGTTGGGTCGGTTGGTTCGGTTTCAGAGTGGTCGTGGTGAGAACTGAGACACTTAGTCTCTTAAAGTAGCTTAATAGTTGAAAAATTCAACTGGGAGTTAACTTATTGGTAAAAAACCTCGGAATGTGGATTTTATGGCGCGGATAGCTTCGTTAGGTGATTTTGGACTTAGGAGTGTGTTCGGAATGAAGTTTGGATGTCCGATGTAGAATTTGGCTTGAATTGGTGAAAGTTAGTTTTTGGCGATTTCCGGTCGGCAGGGGAAAAATAGGCTATCGGGGTCAGAATGGAATTCTGATAGTTGGAGCAGGTTCGTAATGTCATTTTGGATATGTGTGAAAATTTTTAGTTCAATCAGATGTGTTTTGGTTGGTTTCAGCATCATTGGCAAAATTTAGAAGTTTCAAGTTCATAGGCTTGAATTTGATGTGATTTTGTGTTTTTGTGTTGTTTTTGGTGTTTCGAAGGCTCGACTAAGTTCAAATGAGGTTACGGGATGTGTTGGTATGTTTGTTTGGGGCCTTGAGGGGCTCGGGATTGATTTCAGATGGTTAACGAAGGTTTAGACTTAGGAATTGCAGCAAAAATTGCTACTGGTGTGGCCGCACCAGAGGATAGGGAGCCGCAGGTGCGATGGCCGCAGGTGCGCAGGTGCGAGAAGAGGGCAGGTTGGAGGAAGCCGCAGGTGCGAGGCATGGGCCGCACCAGCGAAGCCGCATGTGCGGGTGAGGCACCGCAGGTACGAGAATTGGACTGTTAGTGGATTTTTGCAGATGCGCACCTGGGACCGCAGGTGTTAGTCCGTAGGTGCGAAGAATGGTCTGCAGGTGCGGATTAACTGGACAGAAAGTATAAATAGTTGCCTCCGCAAAATTTTGGCATTTCTTCAATTTTTCCATGCGGGTTGAGCTAGTTTGGGAGCAAATTGAAGGAGGAATTCGAGAACCTTCAGTGGAGGTAAGTTTCCCGGATTAAAAAGTCGTTTCTACATTATTTTGCGACGGATTAGGCTTGGAATTTGAGGAACTAAAGTAGAAAAGTTGAAAAATGGGAGGAAAATTTGGAAAATTCTTTTGGTGTTTTGAGTGACCAATTGAGGTCGGATTTTGGAAAATTTGGTATGGGTAGACTCGTAAGGGAATGAGGATTCTAGTTTTGTGATTCTTATCGAATTCTGAGATGTGGGCCCGGGACTCGGGTTTGACCCATTTTGGGAATTGTGCTTAAAATTGATAGCTTTCGATTGGGTTTTGTTCCTTTAGCGTATATTGATGATGTTAATCTGGTTTTGGTTAGTTTTGGAGAACTTGGTAGCCAACTCGAGGGGCAAGAGCATCGCGGAGTAGCTTTTGGGCTGTTTTGAGGCAAGTAACAATTGTAACTCTAAACCTGAGGGTATGACACCCCGTTATTTGATATTGTTTTGGTAAATAAGGTGACGCACATGCTATGTGACGAGCTTGAGGGAATGCACCGATAGGGATTCTGACTTGGTCCGTCCGGTAGCGACTATTACGCCACGTATTCAATTTGGAACCTTGCGATATCCTGTATTTTAGGGATTTATGTTGTTTATGGGCTGTGAGCCATGTTTGGGGCCTTGTGCCGACCTGTTTAGACCCTCAGAGGTACTTTTACACTATTCTCACACTATCCTGACAGAACAATTGTGAACTCAGTCATGTTTCCTACTTGTTGTTATTCTCACTATTATCGCACTATTGAAACTCTGAGAGGTATTTGGGGCTGAGTCCCGTGAGTTGAGATGAATTGGCCGAGTGGCTTGTGAGGATGACTGAGTGAGGCCTGGCGCCGAGTATGTGAGGATATTTATGGGACGGGTTGCACTCCGCAGCAATATATATGTTATATGTTACATATGGATCGGGCTGCATGCCGCAGCAACATAGACTATATATGGGTCGGGCTGCCGTAGCAATATAGATTATAAATGGGTCGGGCTGCACACCGCAGCAATATAGATTATATATATATGGATCGGGCTGCTCGCCGCAGCAATATATGTTATATATGGATCGGGATGCACGCCACGCAATGTACATATTGGATCGGGATGCACGCCACAGCAATGTACATATTGGATCGGGCTGCACGCCGCAGCAGATATAGAGCTTGGCCTGAAGGAGCCCCTCCAGGAGTCTGTACACCCCCAATGAGCGTAGTCGACTATTATATGGATCGGGCTGCACGCCGCAGCGTATGTTATAAGGATTGGGCTGCAAGCCGCAGCAGTATATATATATGTATTTATTGGATCGACCTGCCCACTGCAGCAGTTGTGTGTATTCATTGTACTTGCTGAGTACAATTGTCTAAGTGAGAGCATGAGATTTTGATAGTGGAATCACGAGTGACTGAGAGGTTTGCGCGAAAGGCTTTATTGTGAGTGATACTGTGCCCGAGGGGCCTATATTTTATGAAACCACTACTTTCACTCTTCTTTACACTGAGCCTCTGATGATGTTGCACAAATTTTTTATACGAGATTTTAAATGGAAACTGGAGTTTTATGAAATATTCGGAATTGTACATTCCTGACTTAATTTACTTAATTCCACAGATACTTCTTATATGGTTTTACATGATTTATAAAATGCTCGTCACTACACTCAAGTTTTTAGTTACTTTGATTACTTACTGAGTTGGCGTACTCACGTTACCCCCTGCACCTCTGTGTGCAGATCCAGGTACCGGACCATCTCACTAGTTGATTTCCGGACGTGCTTGGAGTTGTTCGAGAATCGAGGTAGCTGCTCAGCGCCCCAGCTCACCTCCTTTCTTTTCCTCAGTTCATAGTTGTTTTTTCTTTTGTACTCCAGGCTTTGTAGTATCAAGTCACCTTGTTGTACATTGTATTTACAGTTCTAGATTCTCATGACAGTTGACTCCAGGTTTTGGGGAAATGTATAAATTGTTCATCTCATTTTGCTGTTTTAAAATCTGCTAAACTTTGGGAAGTTATGAAATATTATGATAGTCTCTAATGGTTGGCTAGCCTAGTTCCATGATAGGCGCCATCACGGCCGGCTTAGGATTTGGGGTCATTATAGTGAGTTTCACTCAGAGAGTTTGCGGTTGTTACTGGTCTAAATTGTGTTTCTGGTGTGAATATTTTATGTTTAACACAAAGAGGCCTAAAAGGATTGTGGAGACATACTTTGGCGGAGCAAAGCCTATGAAAAAGACTGATCTAAAATGCTTTATGACTGATCTCAAATCTATTAGCCGCAAGATGGATTCCGAGAAAAAGTATTACAGGATTGCTGGCAGGCCTCTTGATATGCAAGTATGGTTATACGAGTGTTGTTCAATGGTACCCCAAAATTTCACTCCGAGTTAATAACCAAATTCCCAGAATACTCAATTGGAAGTCCACTGACAACCAACCACTATTTTCTTATTTGATGGACGACATGTTCAACGACGAGGAAAATGGGGTAATTTATTCTTATTTAACTTATTGATATTACGTATAACATATTTTTATGGAATTAAATACATTATTAGAAATTAGTACAAATTCAAAAATACAGTGAATACAGTTATATATAGTATACACTTATATGTTACTACACAAATACAGAAATATACTTTCACATTGAATACACAATTACAAATCAATATATAATACATGTGAATAAAGTTATATACATTTTTGCCCATATACAGATATACAGTAACTTAGACAATACAACAATAGAGATTTACATTGAATGTACTACTATTTTCAGATGAAATACAACAACATTCAACCAACTACTAGTGAGCTTGTTGTTATTCAGGTGACTCCAGATGACGCTGATGTGGATCAAAGTCCTCTTCATAGAAACCACAATGAGGAGGATTCTGATGACTTTAGTCCTACGCCCTCTCATCAGCCAAAGAAAAAACATGATGCAAGCGGTGGTCCATCATCATCACCACCTCACAAGAAGTGCAAACAATAGCTAATTGATCCCCCGCCTGCAAAGAGTCCAATACCACATGTGTCTACTAAACATCATGCCAAGAATCCTCTTCCTGCTAAGATTGAAATCAAGGAACCTGTGATGAAGGCTAAGAAGCCAGCTTCTCAAAGGCATCACATCATGTGGAAAAAAAGACACCTCTCTCCACAATGACATACCAATTGATACTAAATCTGATGACTTGTCTGTCTTGAAAGAGGATCGAAAGTCATTCAAGAATTTTAAAGTATTGTTATTACATATTCACCTTTACAGTATATGTCTATACTTTCATATATATTCTAACCAGTTTCTAATTGTTTGTTTACTTAATAGGTGGAGGGTTAGTTCACTTCTCTACGAACATTGATTAATGACAATTTTAAAAGCTTTTTGAAGATATTAAAGCCAATCAAAATTCAGCAAAAGTATAGCAAAGAAAGAAATATACTGGAAGACCCGATGGTTGTATTCAAAGATCAACTGAGGACAACTTGTGTGACCATGCTGGAATTCAAATACAACATGATACAGCTGTCGGGAAGAATTCAGAGGTTATATCATTTTTCAATGTTTATTTATATATGTAGTCTAATGAGTTATGTTAATTGATGTATTCAGTTGTATTTCATGATGCCCACATGTATTCATGATGTCCTAATTTATATCTTTATTCATGTATTCATATGTTGTGGTTACTGAGTAAAATACAGTATGTATTTCATTTATCATTTACTGAGTAAAATATAGTTACTGTATGAATATTCCTTTTCATTATATACAGACATACAATACAAATAAACTCGAATACATTGTTATAAATCAATATAAAATACATGTGAATACAGTTAAATTCATGTCTGCCCATATACAAATGTACAATAACTTACATTTACTCAGTTAGTGTATTTTTATTTAGTAAAATACTGTATGTATTTTAACATACACTAAATTGGTACGTTGTGTGTATTCTTTTTTGCTGCATATATTTTATTTAAATAGACAATATATTAATGTTGTAAAGATCCGTAAAATTTCAAGTCTAAAATCAATGCCCGAATTGGTCCCCATGTGGTTATAACTGTAGAAATTCTTAAAACGGACCCTTGTGGAGTAAAAAGTACCCCCAGGACTTAAAAGATAAAATTTTCCAGAATTGCGCGGGTCAGCGATCCACTATGCGATCGCAGATCAGGTATGCGGATTGCATAGTGGTCGCATACTTGGACAGTTGTTGTCCATTTTGAGGACAGCTATGCGGCCCATAATGCGATTGTATTTCACGAGTGCGGGCCGCATAGTTGTCGCATTCTTGCACCACTATTTTGCGGAGGGAGTTATGCGACGCACTATGCGATCGCATAACAGGTATGCGGACCGCATAGTGGTCGCATACCTGGGCAGTCTGCTTTCCTTTTTGGCCCATCTGAAGGCCATTTATGCGACAGGTATGTGGACCGCATAACAGGAATGCGATCGCATTCCTGACCGCATACCTGCTTCGGGGCTTCTAATTTCTAATTTTAAACCCGACCCCCAGTCTAATAAAACACCCCTCCCCTTCATTTTTAAATACTATCTAAACAAAATAGAGAGAAGTGAGAGTGGGTTCTAGTGAGAGAAGTCCCCATCTTCCCCAAATTGGTCCTCTATCTCTACTCACGCCTGGAATTAGTCGAGTAGTCGTCATCTTCTTCACCATAAGAGGTAAGTCCCCACCCCATTTCCATTCAATTCTCAAGTTTTGGTATGGAACACACATGAATTGGTTCTTGAAGATAAAAGCTAAGACTTTCATGCATGTTCATGATTTGTCCTAATCTAGAAAAGGGGTGTAAGTTAGAGTAACCTTCCACTAAAAAGGGGGCTAGTTAATCTAAAGGACCACATAGTATTTGATAAAATGCCCAAATGAGTTCAAGGTTCCTAACTCTAAGTTTGAATGTGTCACATTGTAAATTAGATTGGAGGCGATAGAAGGTCTGGTGGGTTGAGAATAGATATTAAAGGGGAATTTCGACTCGAGGTATGTATGGCTAACTTTAATCTTCGTAGAGTCACCTTGTTGTTGTCCGAGCATTTGGTATGAGTTTCTGGCTTATGAATATGTGAATCGATTGTTCCAATGTGTTGAAGCGTAAGATTATGTTCTCGGATTGTCCTAGTTGATTACCATGCCACCATGCTATATGAGATTGTGAAAAGGTGATTCTTTGTGCTTATTCTATCATGTGCAAAGCTCGTTAAATGTTGAATACATTGGTATGAGAGGATGTGCTGCAAAACGAAAAAAATGATAATGAATCAAATTGTTGAATGTATCTAAGTGCTAAATATTGTGTAGCAAGTAATGGAAAGGAAATGTAGATTTATCTAATTGAACTATATGTTGATGGTATGCCGTATATGACGCACTGTTTGGTAAAGATTACTATGGCCTTGATTTCACATGGTTATTTGGTTGTTACGAGAGTATATTCTAGATGATGAAAATCCTTGTGATTGAATTGGTTAGTTGATGTTGCTATAAAATATGATTGTAAGGTGGGATCAGGTTGCACGCTGCAATAGAATTGTAAAGACCCGTAAAATTATATGTCTTAAATAATGCCCGAATAGGTCCCTGTGCTGTTATAACTGTAGAAATTCTTAAAACGGTCCTATTTTGAGTAAAAAGTATCCCAGAACTTGAAATATATAAAAAGTATCCCAGAACTTGAAATATTAAATTTTCCAGAAATTGCACGTTATGCGACGCACTATGCGATCGCATAACAAATATGCGGACCGCATAGTGGTCGCATACCTGGACAGTTTCCTGTCCATTTTGAGGACAGCTATGCGTCCTAGAATGCGATCGCATTTCACGAATGGGGGCCGCATAGTTGTCGCATTCTTGCCCCGTGGTTTTTGCGAGGGAGGTTATGCACGCACTTTGTGATCGCATAACAGGTATGCGGAAGTGGTCCGCATACCTGGGTAGTGTTGTTCCCATTTTGGCCCATTTGAAGGCCAACTATGCGACAGGAATGCGAATCGCATAGCAGGAATTCGATCGCATTCCTGACCGCATCTCGGTGTCGGGGCTCCTATTTTCTAAATTTAAGACCCGACCCCCTGTTTTATAAAACACCCCTTTCCTTCATTTTTAATGATTTTCTGACCAAAAATAGAGAGAGAAGAAGAGAGTTCTTGAGAGAGAAGGTTTCAACATCATTCAATTTGATTTTTCCAAAATCACTCAAGCCCGGAAATTATCAAGTTATTGTCATCTTCTTCACTCAAAGAGGTAAGTCTTCACCCTATTTCCCCAATTTTTCAGAATTTGTGCAAGAATAAAACACACTTAGGTTGGTTCTTGAAAATAAGAAGTAAAATCTTGCATGCATGTGAGTTAAACCCCGTAATCTAGTAAAGGGAAAAACAAGTTTGGGTAATCATTCTCAAAAGGGGGTTAGTAGTCTAAGGGGTCACATAACAACAACAACAACAAACCCAGTCTAGTACCAACATGTGGGGTCTGGGGAGGGTAGTCTATAGAAATTGTGTTGTCACGGTGCGTGGTCGAGATACGACCGGTATTATTGAGTTAGAAATGGTAGATTTTGATGTAATTATAGGGATGGATTGGCTCTATTCGTGCTTTGCTAAACTCGGCTTCCGAACCAGGATTATGAGGCTTGAGTTTCCTAATGAATCAGTTATCGAGTGGGAAGGAAATAATGTTGTTCCAAGAGGTAGACTCATTTCCTACCTCTCAATGATATTCCACGATCAAGACAATTAGCTGAATCCCGTGAAACCTTAAGGCCTAAAAATGATCAGGAAAGGGTGCATCTATCATTTGGTTTGGGTTGCGGACACCACTTCAGAGGTACCTGCTCCCGAATCTGTGCCTGTTGTGAATGAATTTCTTGAAGTATTTCCAGATGAGCTTCCTGGGATTCCACCAGATAGAGAGATAGATTTTGGGATTGATGTATTGCCATATACGTAGCCAATATCTATTCCACCTTACCGAATGGCACCAGCAGAACTGAGAGAGTTAAAAGAGCAATTGAAAGATCTAATAGAAAAGGGTTTCATACGGCCAAGTGTGTCGCTATGGGGCGCACCGGTTCTTTTTGTCAAAAAGAAAGACGGATTGCTTCGGATGTGTATTGATTATCGACAGCTCAACAAGGTCACCATCAAAAACAAATATCCATTGCCCCGGATAGATGATTTGTTCGATCAGTTGCAAGGTGCTAGGTTCTTGTCAAAGATTGATTTGCGGTCCGAGTATCACCAGTTAAAAATCAGGGAGCAGGATATTCCTAAGACTGCCTTCAGAACTCGATATAGGCACTTCGAATTTCTGGTAATGTCTTTTGGGCTAACCAACGCCCCAGCAGCTTTTATGGATCTTATGAATCGGGTTTTCAAACCGTTTCTTGACTCCTTTGTGATTGTCTTCATTGACGACATCCTCATTTATTCACAAAGTCAGGAAGATCATGCTACTCACCTCAAAGCAGTTCTGCAGACTCTTCATCAGCACTAGTTTTATGCAAAGTTTTCAAAATGTGAATTTTGGCTAGAATCAGTCGCCTTTTTAGGCCATTTTGTTTCCAGGGAAGGGATTCGGGTTTATCCCCAAAAGATTGCAGCGGTGAAGGATTGGCCTAGGCCAACGACCCCGTCAGATATTCACAATTTCTTGGGTTTGGCTTGCTTTGGATGTGTATTGATTATCGATAGCTCAACAAGGTCACCATCAAGAATAAGTATCCATTGCCTCGGATAGATGATTTGTTCGACCAGTTGCAAGGTGATAAGTTCTTCTCAAAGATTGATTAGCTGTCCGGGTATCACCAGTTAAAGATCAGGGAACAGGATATTCCTAAGACTGCCTTCAAGACTCGTTATGGGCACTTTGAATTTCTGGTAATGTCTTTTGGGCTAACCAACGCCCCAGCAGCTTTTATGGATCTTATGAATCGGGTTTTCAAACTGTTTCTCGAATCCTTTGTGATTGTCTTCATTGAGGATATTCTTGTTTACTCGCGGAGTCAGGAGAATCATGCTAATCACCTCAGGGCAGTTCTGCAGACTCTTCATCAGCACCAATTGTATGCAAAGTTTTCAATATGTGAGTTTTGGCTAGAATCAGTCACCTTTTTGGGCCATGTTATTTCCAGGGAGGGGATTCGGGTTCATCCCTAAAAAATTTCAGCGGTAAAGGATTGGCCTAGGTCAACGACCCCGACAGAGGTTCGCAGTTTCTTGGGTCTAGCTGGGTATTATCGAAGGTTCGTGTAGGGATTCTCTACTCTCACCTCCCCATTGACTAAGCTGACACAGAAAGCAGTTAAGTTTCAGTGGTCCGATGCATGTGAAAAGAGTTTTCAGGAATAAAAGTCGAGATTGAATTCGGCACTAGTGTTGACCTTGCTAGAAGGTTCAGAGGGATTTGTGGTTTATTGTGATGCGTCGAGGGTTGGTTTAGGGTGTGTGTTGATGAAATGTGGTAAAGTTATAGTGTATGCTTCAAGCCAGCTCAAGAATCACGAGAAGAATTATCCGACGCATGATTTGGAGCTCGCGGCGGTTGTGTTTGCATTAAAAATCTAGAGGCATTATCTTTATGGGGTCCATGTGGACGTGTTCACAGACCACAAGAGTATTTAGTATTTATCCAAGCAGAAGGAGTTGAACTTAAGGCAACGGAGGTGGTTAGAGTTGCTCAAGGACTATGATATGAATATTTTGCACCATCCAGGGAAGGGGAATGTGATAGCCGACGCTCTTAGTCAGAAATCCATGGGTAGCTTGGCCCATTGGGAAGCCGGTCAGAGGCTTTTGGATCAGGAAGTTTATCAATTGGCTAGTCTGGGGGTCTGTCTTTCGACCTCAGACGAAGGGGATGTCGTGGTGGGTAATGGAGAAGAATCTTTGCTTGTAGTAGAAGTCAAGGGAAAGTAATTCAGGGATCCGGCTTTGGCACAATTGAGGGAAGAAATTTTGAATCACAAGACTTCAACATTCTCACTCGGCAATGATGACGGTGTCCTGTTGTGTCAAGCGAGGCTATGTGTTCCAGATGTGGATGATCTCCGGGAAAAGGTGATGGTAGAGGCTCACAACTCCAGGTATTCAGTACACTTAGGTTCTACAAAGATGTATCATGATATCAAAGAGATTTATTGGTGGAATGGTATGAAGAGGGGTGTGGCGGACTTTGTGGCTAGGTGTCCGACTTGTCAGCAAGTGAAGGCCGAGCATCAGAGGCCTACTGGATTGATGCAGCTTATGGAAATACCGATGTGGAAATGGGAGATGATCAATATGGACTTTGTGGTGGGGTTACCTCGCACTCCACGTAGGTTTGACTCGATTTGGGTGATAGTGGATCGACTCACAAAATTGGCGCATTTCTTGCTAGTCAAGTCCACCGATACTGCCGAACAGTACGTTCAGTTGTATATCAAAGAAATAGTTAGGCTCCATGGCACTCCAGTTTCTATTATCTCGGATCAACGGGCCCAGTTCACAGCTAACTTTTGGAAAACATTTCAGCAAGGTTGGGTACTCAGGTAAAACTCAACACAGCGTTCCATCCACAAACTGATGGGTCGGCAGAGTAGACTATTCAGACACTTGAAGATATGTTGCGGGTTTGTGTATTAGATTTCAAGGGTAGCTGGGATGAACACTTGTCGCTTATAGAATTTGCTTATAATAACATTTTCCATGCTAGTATTCAAATGGCCCCATTTGAGGATTTGTACGGAAGGAGGTGTAGATCTCCGATTAGATGGTTCGAGGTTGGCGAGGCGGAACTGCTAGGACCAGATCTTGTGCACCAAGCTATGAAAAAAGTTAAAGTCATTCAGGAGAGGATGAAAACTGCTCAGAGTCGTCAGAAATCCTATGCGGACGTTCGTCGTAGAGATTTGGAGTTTCAAGTATATGATTGGGTATTCTTGAAGGTGTCTCCCATGAAGGGATTAATGCGGTTTGGGAAGAAAGGAAAATTGAGCCCTAGGTATTTCGGGTCGTATCAGATTGCTCAAAGGATATGACAAGTGGCTTATAGGCTGGAATTGCCCCATGGAATGTCATTAGTGCACCCGGTGTTCCATGTGTCTATGTTGAAGAAAGTGATTGGAGATCCATCATCTATCGTGTCAGTTGCGACTATTGAGGTTGAAGAATTATCGTATGAAGAGGTTCCGGTTGCTATTCTTGATAGGCAAGTCCGTATATTGAGGAATAAGGAAATTGCTTCAGTTAAAGTGTTGTGGTAAAGTTAGCAAGTTGAGGAAGCCACGTGGGAAGCGGAAAATGAAATGAGAGAAAAATATCCCCATTTGTTTGAAAAAGTCTAGTAGTGATCGTGCCAATTTTCATCTCTAAGCAATTATATGTTATGTTCAGTTTTGTGCAAAAGCACCCCATTTTCCCCTAATTCCTCTACTATTGTAACTTCTCAAGTTGTGCCATAATTGTCTATGTTATGACTATTTGAGTAATGTGCAACCCCTTGGAGTAAATTAAATTATGTGAAACTTATGTGATGGTTAAATGATTAATTAAAGTGTAGATTGGTAATGATTAATTGAAGTGTAGATTGGTAAAGATTAATTGAAGTGTATATGGCATGTTGAAGTAATTGAATTATATGGGACTTGTCGAGGTGACCAAATTACGTGCAAGGCCATGAAGTAAATAGTTGTGGGTGGAATTGGTTAGGAGTATGTGTTTCGGGGGCTCTATGACAGGTAGATAGGCCTAAATACAGAGGAAACTCTGGCAAAATTTTCAGAAAATAGCGGAGTTAGTAAAAATTTGGGGTTGGCATATTGTGTTTTCAAAACCAAATGATTTCCCGATCCTCATTCGAGGACGAATGATTTTAAGTGGGGGGATGTAAAGACCCATAAACTTTCTATGTCTAAAACAATGCCCGAATAAGTCCCTGTGTTGTTATAACTGTAGAAATTCTTAAAACGGTCCTATTTTGAGTAAAAAGTATCCCAGAACTTGAAAGATTAAATTTTCCAAAAATTGCGCGTTATGCGACGCACTATGCCATCACATAACAGGTATGTGGACTGCATAGTGGTCGCATACCTGGACAGTTTCCTGTCCATTTTGAGGACAGCTATGCAGCCTAGAATGCGATCGCATTTCACGAATGCGGACCGCATAGTTGTCGCATTCTTGCCCCATGGTTTTTGCGAGGGAGGTTATGCGACGCACTTTGTGATCGCATAACAGGTATGCGGATCGCATAGTGGTCGCATACCTGGGCAGTGTGGTTCTCATTATGGCCCATTTAAAGGCCAACTATGCGACAGGAATGCGAACCGCATAGCAGGAATGCGATAGCATTCCTGACCGCATCTCGGTATCGGGGCTCCTATTTTCTAAATTTAAGACCCGATCCCCTCTTTTATAAAACACCTCTTCCCTTCATTTTTAACGATTTTCTGACCAAAAATAGAAAGAGAAGAAGAGAGTTCTTGAGAGAGAAGGTTTCAACATCATTCAATTTGATTTTCCAAAATCACTCAAGCCCGGAAATTATCAAGTTATTGTCATCTTCTTCACTCAAAGAGGTAAGTCTTCACCCTATTTCCCCAATTTCTCAGATTTTGTGCAAGAATAAAACACACGTGGTTGGTTCTTGAAAATAAAAAGTGAAATCTTGCATGCATGTGAGTTAAACCCCGTAATCTAGTAAAGGGAAAAACAAGTTTGGGTAATCATTCTCAAAAGGGGGTTAGTAGTCTAAGGGGTCACATAACAACAACAACAACAACAACAAACCCAGTCCCAACATGTGGGGTCTGGGGAGGGTAGTCTGTACGCAAATATTACCCCTACCTAGTGCAGGTTCCAATAGACCCTCGGCTAAAAACCAAAAAATTAAATAAAGAAAATAAATTAAAATAAAAAAATAAAAAAATAAAAAATAAAATAAAAAATAAAAATACAATAAAAATAAAAACAAAAAATAAAAAATAAAAAATAAAAATAAGAATCACATACCGTAATACAGGATAAATAGTATCCAATAATAGCAACAGAAAGTACAATACCTGAGGCGAACAGAATTACATACCGTAATAAAATCTAAGAATATCAAGGGAAATGCATGCTACTAAACCTATCGGTGAACACTATAAACTACCTACTAACCTTCTAGCTTAATCCTCGACCTCCACACCCTCCTATCAAGTGTCATGTCCTCAGTGAGCTGAGGGGTCACATAGTATTTGGTAAAATGCTCAATTGGGTACGAGATTCCTAATTCTAAGTGAAATATGTCACATTGTGGAATAGATTAACGGTGCAAGACGGTCTGGTGAATTGTGAAAGAAATTAAAAAGGGGACGACATCGAGGTATGTATGGCTAACTTTAATCTTCGTAGAGTCACCTTGTTGGTGTCCAAACATTTGGTATCAGTTTCTTGCTGAGTATATGTGAATTGATTGCCCGGTTGGGTTGAGGTGTGAGATTTCATTCTCTGATTTTTCTTAGTCGACTATTGATCACGCTCAACTATGTCTAATAAAAGACTAAACGGGCGTTGCAAATATAACCCGGGGTATTATGCCCCGAGTCAATCCCACAGGGAATTTACGTATCAATCAAGTCTTAAGAATACGCAACTTTTACTCAATCAATTCTCTTAAGACTTTTAATATAAATTGGTGATGTTTTTCTAATTCTACTGACAATAATAATAACTAGCAATTACT
>ML408116.1:82598-135590 GCA_005239525.1 Nicotiana knightiana | reverse complement strand
TTTATATTTATTTTATCTATTTCATTAAATTATCTTTTCTTTAATTTCATCTATTTTTGAAATGTTGGGCCAAAAAAGGCTAAATTCGAACCCCAGTTCACCAGCCCACAAATGAGACCTAGCCCAATTGCACGACCCCAAATCCTAAGCCGACCGTGATGGCGCCTATCGTGGAACTAGGCTAGCCAACAAGCACATATTTACGGTTTCTTATCAAAATTTCCAACCCATTTTCAACGTTTCATAAACGTATATTAATTTCTGAATCTTTTAAGCAAAACAAAACAGCTAAACAGTTTACAACCATCCCCAAGATCCAAAGCCAACATGTCATGAGCATCTAAGGATAATACCAAATATTCTACTGTCATAATACAAAATCTCGAAATGAGAACTAAGTAAAAAATAAGAAAGGTAAATAGAGATGANTATGTCCCGACTCCGGCAAACGGAAATAGATGACTAACGCTCGGTACCAGCACTTGTATCTACACACAGGGGTGCAGGGAGTAATATGAGTACGCCAACTTAGTAGTAATAAAAATAAATCAAGTCTAAGCAGTAAGAAACACATAAGATCAAATCATTAGTTCACAATAAGCACAACCTTTCTTTCCAACAGTATATGTATATATAGATGAAATCAACATGCTTTAAAAGCCAACTACAGTAAAATCCTTTGAAAAATGTGTTTTCCAACAATTTCAGGAAAATAAATACCGGAAGAGTTAAGTGTAAAATGAAATAAATCATAAATAGCCCCTCAGGCCAAAAAAATCACTCATCATACCTCACAATCACTCAGTATCAGCCCCTCATGCAACCTCATTGTCACTCATACCTCCCAATCACTCGGCACTCACACTTAGTAGGTACCTGCGCTCACTGGTGGTGTGTACAGACTCTGGAGGGGCTCCTTCAGCCCAAGCGCTAAAAATCAAGCAACCTCGTGGCATCTCATATCCTCACAACCAGGCCCTTGGCCTCACTTAGTCAGAAAACCCTCAGTAAGCCCGGGCTATCAGTAAAATGGAGTACTCGATAACTCAAATAGTGTAAATAAGGTTGAGTTTCAAAAATAGTTAAGCATATTATGACTGAGTGTAAAATTTATACCCAGTCATTTTTTATAATTTTTAGAGCTTTAAAGTTATTTTTTCTCGCATTTCAAATACTTGAATATTTACTAATTATTCTTTCAAATTATTTGTGATGACTTAGTAATCCGAATTTATTACTCTGCACCCATATATATGTTTAAAACTTTTTACTTCATTTCATATAATTATATTAGTACTTTTAGGCTATTTACACAATCTTGTAATAATAGCCTACATTGTGCAATCTACTGTATTTGTTATTTTATTTAAGGTGTAAATATTTTTTTACATTCTTATGATCTTCTACAGTTCTTTTAAATTATTGAGTCGCATTAATAAAAAAATTTTATTTATTTTATCTATTTCATTAAATTATCTTTTCTTTAATTTCATCTATTTTTGAAATTTTGGGCCAAAACAGGCTAAATTCGAACCCCAGTTCACCAGCCCACAAATGAGACCTAGCCCAATTGCACGACCCCAAATCCTAAGCCGACCGTGATGGCGCCTATCGTGGAACTAGGCTAGCCAACAATCACATATTTACTGTTTCTTATCAAAATTTCCAACCCATTTTCAACGTTTCATAAACGTATATAAATTTCTGAATCTTTTAAGCAAAACAAAACAGCTAAACAGTTTACAACCATCCCTAAGATCCGAAGCCAACATGTCATGAGAATCTAAGGATAATACCAAAAATTTTACTGTCATAATACAAAATCTCGAAATGAGAACTAAGTACAAAATAAGAAAGGGAAATAGAGATGTTGTGGACGTTGAACAACTACCTCTATGTCCCGACTCCGGCTCCACACGGAAATAGATGACTAACGCTCGGTACCAGCACTTGTATCTACACACAGGGGTGCAGGGAGTAATATGAGTACGCCAACTTAGTATTAATAAAAATTAATCAAGTCTAAGCAGTAAGAAACACATAAGATCAAATCATTAGTTCACAATAAGCACAACCTTTCTTTCCAACAGTATATGTATATATAGATGAAATCAACATGCTTTAAAAGCCAACTACAGTAAAATCCTTTGAAAAATGTGTTTTCCAACAATTTCAGGAAAATAAATACCCGAAGAGTTAAATGTAAAATGAATTAAATCATAAATAGCCCCTCAGGCCAAAACATCATTCATCATACCTCACAATCACTCAGTATCAGCCCCTCAAGTAACCTCATTATCACTCATACCTCCCAATCACTCGGCACTCATACTCAGTAGGTACCTGCGCTCACTGGTGGTGTGTACAGACTCCGGAGGGGCTCCTTCAGCCCAAGCGCTAAAAATCAAGCAACCTCGTGGCATCTCATATCCTCACAACCAGGCCCTTGTTCTCACTTAGTCAGAAAACCCTCAGTAAGCCAGCACTATCAGTAAAATGGAGTACTCGATAACTCAAATAGTGTAAATAAGGTTGAGTTTCGAAAATAGTTAAGCATATTATGACTGATTGTAAATCATAAGTCAACACAGTGAGGAAATAGCAGTAAAAATATGCCAAGGGGTCTAAACAAGTCGGCGCAAGGCCCCAAACATGGCCTACAACCCAGATATAGTAATAGTTTTAGAACATAATTTAACATATGATTTAGAGTAAAATACACAACCTAACAGTTGCCGCGGAAAGGACCAAGTTCAACCCCAAAAAAAAAATCAGTGCACGCCACGCACTCGTCATCTAGCATGTGCACCACTCTAAAAATAGTGAGAAAATACGAAGTACAGGGTTTCATACCCTCAGGACAAGATTTATAGTCCTTACTTACCTCAATCCGGCCCAAATACTAATCCTCGATGCTCTTGCCTCTCGAATCGGCTCCCGACTGTTCTGAATCTAACCAAAACCAGATTAACATTATCAATACACGCTAAAGGAGCAAGGCCCAATAGAAAATTACCAATTTTAGGCACAATTCCCGAAATTGGCAAAACCCGAGCCTTGGGCCCACCTCTCGAAATTAGATAAAAATCACATCACAAAAATTCTTATCCTTTCCCGTGTATACAAATATAAAAATTCATCAAAATCCGACTACAAACGACCCCTAAATTTCTTAATTATAAGTCTCAATTTCCCAAGCTCTAAACCCCAATTTATGCCATTTAATCCACCAATTCCAAGCCTAATCCATCACATAACAACATAGAATCGAGTTTATAGTCCGAGAAACTTTCCTCCACCGAAGACCCTCGAAATCCTTCTCCAAATTGCTCTAAAAAAGACTCAACCCGCATGCAAAAGTGATTAGAAATGCCAAAAATTCGCGGAGGCACATATTTATACTTACTGCGCAGTTAACCGCACCTGCGGAAAATTTTCCGCACTAGGGGTCCCAGGTGCGCGCTGGCGAAAAATGACTTAAGTCTAGACTTCCGCACCTGCGACTCCATTTCCGCACATGCGACTCCGCAGATGCGGTCTCACGTTCGCATCTACGATCCCTCATTGAGCTGCCCAAATTCCGCATCTACGGATTCCTTTCCGCTTCTGTGGGCCCGCACCTACGGTTCCCCATCCGCAGGTGTGGTCACACCAGTAAAATGGCACAAGCAGCAGCTTTGCTTCAAATTCACAAGCCCAAACCTCCGTTAACCATCCGAAATCAATCCCGAGACCCTCGAGGCCCCAAATAAAAATACCAACAAGTCCCATAACCTTATTCAAACTTAGTCGAGCCTTCTAAACACCAAAATAACGCAAAAACACAAAAATCACATAAAATTCAAGCCTATGAACTTTGAAACTTCTAAATTCCGCCAATGATGCCGAAACCAACCAAAACACGTGCGAATGACCTGAAAATTTACACATACGTCCAAAATGACACTACAAACCTGTTCAAACTTCTGGAATTTCATTCTGACCCTAATAGCTAACTTTCCATTGCCGACCGTAAATCGCCAAAAACTCAACTTCGCCAATTCAAGCCTAATTCTACACCGGACATCAATACCACATTCCGAACATACTCCTAAGTCCCAAATCATTTAACGAAGCTATCCAAGACATAAAATCTACATTCCGAGGTTGTTTACCAACAAGTAAACTCCCAATTTACTTTTCCAACTATTAAGCCAATTTAAGAGACTAAGTATCTCAGTTCTCACCACGACCACTCCGAACCCTAACCAACCGATCCAACACAACATAAATAGGCTAAGCAACATATGATAAGGCAGAAACAGGGGAAACGTGGCTAATTTCACGGAACGACCAGCCGATTCGTTACACCAATACAAACAACCCATCACCCTATGCCCGTTTTGTATGACCCGCCCCATCGCCCGTTAATCTTGGTTGTTGATATCAGATATCAACGACTCATAACACTCCCACTGTCTTTCCTTATATCCCCAATAACCTAACCCTAATCCAATTTCCTAAAGATTGCTGCCTGTATTTTCTCTATTCCTCTCTTCCCATTCACAAACCCTAGCCGCCACACCCTCTAATTCTCTTCGATTCCAACCCTGATATGAAATCCTCATATGATTTGCCTTCCATATATGCTCCATCTCTGTATTACTTACATAATTTTGGTATCACTTAGTACTTGCCTATTTTTGGCAAGTTCCAGGCTTGGAATCATGTGAAAACCATCTTCAATCTTCAATATATAGATGGTATTCCTTCTATATACGTTCATGGCAAGGCGATATGAAGCCGATTCACCAAAATCTTTGGTCGATTCTCTAATTTTTGTCGAACTAGGGTTTGAAATTTTATACTTTTCCTTTTACCCGTTCCATTACTAATTGCATGTGGTATTTTCTTCCCATGTTTATATTTGATTGATTTTTTCCTTGTGTTGTTTGTTCGATTCCTACCACTATATAAACCCCTCCCTAATTCCCCTTGAAAAAAAAACCTAAGTGATCGCTGCTATTGGACTCAATACATCTCTCTCACCCGTTCATATTCTCTAAAATACTTGGCTCTTTGGCTGGTTGAAAGCCAAGGCCATAATATTATCAACCTCCAACAGTGCAAGCACTTCTCGGGGCCCTTACGAGGCTCTTGTGAAATTTGAAGGATCGGAGACCTGGGGTTCTTGCTACTAGTATTATAAGCTCTTGTTATGCTTTTGCTCATCGAATTTTGCAACTAGTTAGAGCTTTTAACCCTTGAAATGCTAAATATTTTTTTTTGCATACCTAAATGTGTTTGAATTTTGTGATCATTATTTAGTTTTGAATTCCTGATATTGCACTGCTATGATATTGTTCATTATTCCCTTGTCATTCTATAATTTTTATAGTTGAATACATATTAGTACATGTGATATTTTTCTATCTGTTCTTAGTTTATGTTAGGCTAATATGTGTTTTTCACTATGGCCTGCACTTATATGTTGGTTTTCCTTGTTCTCTTCTAGAATCAGTTCTGCACCTCTGTATTTTTTCTAGCATCTGAACATGTTTTAGTTTTAAGTTTCAACACATGCCTATTTATGTGTTCTTTTAATGAATCTGGCTGTCATGACTATCAGTTGGTAATTATAGAATACTCTTCATGCCTTGCTTTAGATATTACTAAGACACTATGAAATCCTCCTTGTACTTTAAGTTGGGTACGAACAGCCCGAAAGTGATGTAAGTTGGGTACGTTTCTTCAACAATCTGAAAGACGAGAAGGTACATTGGATGTTTGAGTGGTTTCCTAGCAGTGAGTTCATCATCAGGTCAAGGGATACTACTCATTTGGTATCGATCGTGTTGGGAGGCATTTATCCCTATGCTTCTATAAGGGTAATGAGGCAGGCAGGAAGAAAACAAGTCATACCTCGGGTTTCCAACATGGTCCAGTATAAGGCAGATTTCAAAAGAGACATTATTCCTTTCAAGTTCGAGTCACAATATATGTGAAACTAGAAGGTCATTGTGGAAAGAGACACTATCGAGCTAGACAAGTACCATGCCAGTCATGTGTATTTCTATTCATCATGGTTGGTATATTATATAGCGAGAGACATCAAGACAAAGGTCAATTGGAAAATAGGATCATTGATGCTGCTGTTGAGGCACAAGTCAAGTATAGAAGACTTCGCAAAAGGGTTTGCGAGTCGGAAAGTAGGCATATGAAAAAACATAAAATAGACATGGAGGCTATAAATGAATGGAAGGGGATCGCCATTAAGTCAACAGAGAGGTTTGAATATCTGGAACAGGGATTGATGGAGCTCGAATGAAAGATGAGAAAGAGGCTCGCAGATTATCAAAACACAGATGGAAGCGAAGGAGGGCATCTAGAAAAGTCTTACTTATTATTGGATATGCGCAACTTGGGGAACTTGATTGATTGAGTCAAAAGAGTCAAGCACGGAGAAGGTCCTTCAGGGACCACATAGATTAGCAAATAATGTCCTTTACTGTTTTCTAGCTTAGTTTAGATTTCGATTGTAATAAGGCTAAATGTCATTAGTGACTTCATTATTATTGTCGATTTAGTAAAGTTCGGTTCATTTTCACATTAATGAAAAGACACAATATTGGCATCAATTTTCTCCAAGTCTATGTGTCGCTTAGTCCTACCTCAGGAATAACTAGGTCCCCAAATTAGGACGCGAACTATTACATGATTTAGCAAAACATGTCTAATATTGCAAGAATTTTTTCAAATACCCCTTACTAACTTGGTTACCTTTTGTTTTTTTTTTCTTTCTTTTCATTATTCCCATTCCCCAAGGTTGCTTTTTGCATGCTGGCATTGTTAGCATATCACACTAAAATCATAGGTCCTCCACCTCCTCCTCCACCAAGCGATCCCAAAATCAGGAACAAAGGAAAAGCAAAAATGGATGATATGAGTGGTATTAGAAAAGATAACACCACCATGGCAGAGAATGTCGAAACTTTAGATGGTCGAAGCACTCCGGCACATAATGAACTGGTCTTATGTCTGGAACAAAAGTTCATGGAGCTACAAGGAGAACTTGAGCAGTTTCAAAACTTGGCAAACCTCTCTCTCACCCTAAATGTCCCTGATATTAACAACCAAAAATCAAACACCCAGAACCAAGCACCACCACAAAACACGAACCAAAACCCGCCACCAAACCCTCCTACACCACAACAGTACCCCCACAACCCCCTAAAACCTTAATCCTCCTCCAGTACCAACTCCTCAACAACATCATCACCACTCAACCAAATATCCATAGACCACCACTTATCACACTCCCTAGAATGCACCACAACCCACTCTTCCCTAAAACTCAACAAATGACCACCCTTATGCCCAGATCCCTGGAGTCCACCAAAGCAACCCAATATATGTGGAAACCTTACCCCACAACCCGCAACAAATCCTATACATACCCGAATTGGCCGAGAAGGACCTACTAATTAAGAATATGGTGGAGGAACTCAAGAAGCTCACTGGCAGAGTTCAGAATTTTGAAGGCGGTAAAGGCGTTGATGCTTTGAATTATGAAGACTTGTGCATTCAGCCATATATGGAGTTGCCAAGGATTAGAAACCTCCAAATTTGAAATGTTCGATTGAACTAGTGATCTAAAAGTGCATTGGAGGACATATTGTGAAAAGCTTGTAGGAGTGGGAAAAATGAATAAATCCGCATAAAATTGTTCATGTGAAGCCTCACATGAGATGCATTGTCCTAGTATATCAGCCAGAATCCGAAGAAGTGAGTGAGCTGGGTAAGCATCGCGTCAAACTTTATGGATAGATTCAGGTTCAACACAGAGAACGCACCAGATGTTTTCTACATTAAAAACCTCAAGAAGAAACCAACATACACCTTCCGTGAATATGCTACTCAGTGGAGTTCTGAGGCTGCAAAATTAAGACCAGCACTCGAAGAAGAACAAATTAATAAGTTGTTCGTCAGAGCTCAAGACCCGCAGTACTATGAAAGGTTGATGGTTATTGAGAACCTCAAATTCTTCGACATCATCAAGGTAGGAAAAAGAATATAAGAAGGGATTAAAAGTGGGACGGTGACGAATTTAGAAGCGCTGCAGGACAAAAATAAATCCTTACTATCGGGAGGTATTTCAAAGAAAAAGGAAGTAGGTGCTGTCATGGTGGCCCAAGGTCCTAAATCTCCACTCACATACCAAACACTTTCACCCACATATCAGCCTTCATCCCCCAGATACCAACAACCTTCTACCACCTACCATGCCTATAACACTCAACCCACATGTTACCATTCACCTCCACCCGTCCGCCAAAACTACAAAAAACCACGACCAAAATGTGACAGCAAACCACCTAGACAATACAACCCAATCGCTGAGCCCATAGATCAATTATATGAGAGATTGAAGGTTGCTGGTTATGTCACTCACATCCCTGTTGTTGCTATAGAGAATTCTTCTTAGTAGATTAACCCGAAAAAGACATGTTAATATCATTGGGGCATGAAAGGTCATACAATTAATGAGTTTCGCACACTGAAAGACAAGATTTAGACACTAATTGACAACAATGTTGTACAAGCAAAGGAGACTACACCAAGTGTACGTAAAAATTCTCTCCTGGATCACAGAGGGGTGAGAGTGAATGTAATAGAGATTGACGAAGAATGGGACCCGAAATGGTTGATCAAACTCATTCGAGAGGGGGATAATCCTAAGACATCTATGGTCACCCTCACACCAGGTGTGGTACAAACCCAAGCACCATTTGAGGTCGAAGTAACTGCACTATTCACTATGATGGTAGCTTCCACACCATCCTACAAGTCTGATGTCATCCAATAGGACTACGTTGCAGAATCCAGGAGAAAATGGAAACGAAAAATGGAGGAGACAATGCGGTACAAGGCATGACTAGAACTCAGAGAGTCTATACACTTGAAAACTTGGGAGGAACAAGAAAGGAACCCGCATCTAAGCTTCCTATTATCGAGAAGAGTATTGATGACCTTTGGAGAAAAGTACAAGCAAGGGAATACTCTATTGTTGATCAGCTGAACAAAACCCCGCTCAGATATCCATCTTGTCGTTGGTGCAAAACTCCAAGACACACAAAAATGCTCTGATGAAACTGCTGAGTGAAGCTTATGTACCGGACAACATTACTAGTGGGGAGATGGCCAACATGCTCGATCAGGTACTGCAGAGCCACAAAATCACCTTTCATAAAGATGAACTACCACCAGAAGGACTAAGTCACAGCAAGGCGCTACACATCATAGTGCGATTTGAGGACAAGTTCATCGCCAGGGTCCTAATAGGCGGAGGATCCAGTCTCAACATATGCCCACTGACTACTCTAAATAGGTTGGGTAAAGGCCTGCACGAGATATAGATGGGAAGCATGAATGTGAAGGTGTTTGATAGATCCCAAAGAGCTACAATCGGAGAAATCAACCTTAACCTACAAATGGTCCCGACCTGGTTCAATGTCGAGTTCTAAGTGATGGATATATCTTATACCTACAATCTATTGTTGGGATGACCATGGATACACGTCGGTTGGTCAGTTGCTTCTACTCTGCCACACGATGTGAAGTTTGAATGGAATCATCAAGAAGTGATTATCCTCGAGGATGGAAGCAACCCCATCTACACCAATCAGACAGTTCCAGTCATCGAGAATAGGAAGAAGTTGGGTAGGGAGATGTACTATCACATTGAGAAGGTCAACACAATTAAAAAGGATCGATGGTGGAGTAATAAGATAGAAATCATATTATTATGGACAGGGTATGAACCTGGCAACGGTCTCGGCAAAAACCTCTAAGGGATCACCAAACCAGTACAACCAAAATGTCATGGTACAACTTTTGGTCTCAGGTATGAATATATTGGAAAGAGTACCAAGATTTGTCACGGCCATGGCGTGGTCCTTATTATCCACTGGAACATCCGGTACCACCTCTACAATTAGACATACAACCAGCATGAGGAAGTTATTTTTGGATGAAGAAGATATGGATTGCAGTGCGATAGTTGAGGAGGAGGAGGAAGACCTTATCATTCAGACCGTGGAAAGAGGAATTGTTCTCAAGAACTGGACTGCTGCATCATAGCGGGCCCGCCGAGTTCCTAGGTAGCTTGAAAAATTAGCATCAATTATTTTTAAGCATTTGAGACATTTTTAGTATTTTGTTTTGGAATAATTTCTCGAGTCATCGAGCCGTATTTGTTAACGTTTTAAAGATTTCAATTAATGCATTGATACTTTTCGTATTTACTATTATCCTCTACAATTTCTCTTTTTACAGCATTATTATTACATATCCCGATGAACCTGTGATTGTGACATATAATGAGACAACTCAACATAAGGATAGGGATTCATAGGACCTGGAAGATGATAGGATACCTGAGGAAATCCTCAGAGAAGTGGAAAATTTTGAAATCTAGCCAAAGTCCAATTTGGATGAAACTGAAGCAGTTAACTTAGGGGATTCAAAACGTGTCATGGAAACACGCATAAGAATTCATTTATCACCGCTATAGAAAGAAGAGTACCTCGGATTCCTAAAAGATTATAAAGATATCTTTACATTGTCCTATAATGATATGACGAGTTTGAGTACATCCATAGTAGCTCACAAGCTACCCACTAATCCTACATGTCCACCGGTAAAATAGAAGCTCAGAAAATTCAAGCGAGATATGAGTTTAATAATAAAAGAGGAGGTCACCAAGAAGATCAAAGCCAAGGTTCATAGAGTGGTCGAGTACCCGATTTGGTTGGCCAACATTGTGCCTGTTCCGAAGAAAGATGGGAAAGTCAGAGTATGTGTCGACTATTGAGATCTAAATCGAGCGAGTCCCAAAGATGATTTATCATTGCCTAGTATACATATATTGATCGATATTTTTGCCAAACATGAACTCCAATCGTTTGTTGATTGCTTCGCGGGGATGGATGAGGAGAATGCTAAAAATACATCCTTTATCACGTCGTGGGGAATATATTATTATAAAATGATTCCATTTGGTCTGAAGAACTCTAGAGCCACCTACATGAGAGCCATGAAACTATTTTTCACAACATGGTACGCAAAGAGATAAAAGTTTACGTGGATGACGTTATCATCAAATCCAAAAGGAGTACGGATCACATAGAAGATCTGAGGAAATTCTTCGATCGGCTTCGAAGGTATAATCCGAAACTAAATCTTGTAAAGTGTGCTTTCGGAGTCCCTATTGGAATATTGTTAAGATTCATTGTCAGTCGTAGAGCGATTGGGTTGGACCCATCAAAAGTCAAAGCAATCCAAGACTTTCCACCTCCAAAGAATAAGAAAGATGTGATGAGCTTTTTAAGGCATCTCAATTACATCAGTCGCTTCATAGCACAATCAATAGTGCTATGTGAACCGATCTTCAAGATGCTGAAGAAAGATACTGCAACAAGTTGGACTGAAGAATGCCAGAAAGCCTTCGACAAAATCAATGAGTATTCATCCAAACCGCTTGTTCTGGTCCCACTAAATCCAGGAAGAACACTGTTGCTTTATTTGTCTGTAATGGACAGAGCTTTTAGTTGTATTCTGGGACAACATGATGAAACTGGAAGAAAGGAGCATGCAATATACTATTTGAGCAAGAAATTCACACCCTACGAAGCCCGATACTCTTTTATGGAACACACCTGCTGTGTTTTGACATGGATAGCTCAGAAATTGAGGGTTTATTTTTGTGCATACACTACATATCTCATATCAAGAAAGGATCCACTAAAATATATCTTTCAGAATCCCATGCCTACGGGTAAGTTAGCAAAGTAGCAAATATTGCTGAGCGAGTTTGACATCGTCTATGTAAATCAGAAAGCGGTCAAAGGGAAAGCACAGACGAATCATATGGCAGAAATCCCGTAGATGGAGAATACGAACCATTGAAAACGTATTTTCCCGATAAAAAAAATGTCGTCCATGGGAGAAAATATCACTGAAGCGTATGATGGTTGGAAAATGTTCTTCAACGGAGCACCAAACTACAAAGGAGTAGGTATCGGAGTTGTCTTGGTATCAGAAACTGGCCAACACTATCCGGTATCCATAAAACTCAAGTTCCCATGCACCAATAATATGGCGAAGTATAAGGCATGCATCTTGGTACTCAGGTTGGCCATTGACATGAATGTTCAAAAATTGCCGGTAATTGGAGATTCCAATCTTCTGGTGCACCAGGTTTTAGGAGAATGGGATACAAAAAACACCAAAATATTTCCATATTTTCACTATGTGCAAGAGCTGATCAAGAGGTTTACAAAGATAGAATTCCAACATGTTCCAAGGGTTCAAAATGAGTTTGCAGATGGACTTTCCACTTTGTCTTCCATGATACAACACCCAAACAAAAATTTCACTGATCCTATCCTAATAGGAATTCAAAAGCAGCCAGCTTATTTTGCTCATGTTGAAGAAGAGAGAGATGGAAATCCGTGGTTCCACGACATCAAGGAATATTTGGTAAAGGGAGAATATCCAAAGCATGCTACCCATACTCAAAAGCGCACACTTTGAAGATTATCCAACCATTTCTTTCAAAGTGAATGAATTTTGTATAGAAGAGGTCCTTACTTGGGATTATTACAGTGTGTCGACACCAAGGAAGCTTCCAGTTTGCTCGAGGAACTACATGTCGGAACCTGCGGACCACACATGAATGGTTTCACCTTAGCCAAAAACATACTAAGAGCGGGGTATTTCTGGATGACTATGGAAACAGACTGCATCAAGTATGTATAAAAGTAACACCAATGCTAGATACATGCTTTCATGATACGGGTACCACCCAATAAACTCAATGCAACAACTTCACCTTGGCCTTTCTCGGCTTAGGTATGGATGTCATAGGCCTGATCGGGCCTTTCGCTTCGAATGTGCATAGATCCGTTCTAGTGGTCATATACTACTTCAAAAAATGGGTTGAAGTCGCATTGTATAAAGCTGTAACTAAGATGGTCATAGCAGATTTTGTTCGGGACCGCATTGTTTGTCGGATCGGAGTACCATAGTCAATCATCACTGACAACACCACCAACCTCAACAGTGATACCTAAAATCTAATCAAATGCGGGTATTTTTTTAATCTCTCAAACAGTTTAATTGCCTCATTACGCGAACAATTTAGAGATTATGCCTATTGGTTTTAATACCTAAAATCTATAAATTCGTTGCTCTAAAACAACAACACTGCCTGTACGCTTGAAATCAAAATCACATAAAAACCATGTCTATGGGACTTTATGAATCTAATTTGCCTCAGTTCTGAAACTGTCTACCGCTTATATGTGGAGGCTAACTTGGGCCTTTAACTGTCTTTACATGAAGCCCTACTTGTTTTGAATGTTGATTAGTTCTATCATTTTAAGCATCCTAAGTGAAGTGTAGAACCACCTAAATAGAGGTCCAATGCATCATGTACCATAGGCATAGGACAGATAACACACTCATAGGGTACGACTTAGAATTGAATTAGAGAGCCTTTAGGTAAAAAACTTTAACATAGTATTTGGGTAGCAGGAGATGATTGTATGTGCCTGCTGAATAATATGAGTAATTCCCTATCTTAAGGGAGTTGTGAAGTGTTATTTATGTTGCACAGGGTGATCCTTTAGGCTAAAAAACTTAGGACCCCCTTGTCGCGCCCCCTTTTTCCTCGCATGGGTCAGGTGCGGAGATATCGGGTTTATGACATTTGGAAAACTCCTTAAAGGAAAAGGTTTAAGGAAGAGTCTCCACCTAACGATTTTGTGGTGTGTTAGGGCACCTAGAGTAGATAACTCATGAACTAGTTTGCATTACCATAAATTGGGTAAGGGCTTGAAGTTATCCTAAGACGAAGGTGGCCCCTCAAGATCCACAACTCTGGGTCCCAGCCAAGAAGTTTTGTGAATTTGGACGGTAACCAAATAGCAAGTAAGGTTCATATAAGAGGGGATTTCAAACAAGTATGAAAATCTTTAAAGGTTTTGGGAAACATTAGAGTAAAAACATTTGAAAAGAATTGTCCTAGGTTTGAAGTAATACAGATCACATCAATGCAATACCCGGTATGTCACATCCTCAATGAGGGGCTACACGTGGTATTAGCGCACCGGTCATCATATCTGTATTCTACCCTTCTCACCCCGTAGAGGTTATTTAAGGAAACGCGTGCTGGTCACAAAAGCTTATTGCGTGCTATTACGCGTCCCATCCTATAAGTCCTGGAGAGTAGTTAGGACTACTAATCCTACAATGTAAGTACTAGGCTGAACCCCTAGGTTTTAAAAGGATAAAATTCTAAGCGGCATGTAAAACAAATAGAACTACAGATATAGGAACACATAAAGGCAGTTAAAGGGCTCACAGATTCCTCCACAGGTAAACACATGAATAGCACGTCTCAAACACAACCAAGGTCTCAAAGACAGGATTTAAAACAGGATTTTTAAGTTGGAAAACATTAGGTTTCAGAGGTTTGGGTTTCTTGAAACTCAGTAATAAAGTAGGAAGTTTAAAAGGACATAATAGTTTTGAGAAGAGTGATTGATTAAAAATCTAGTAATTTAAAGACAACACCAGGAATTGAAAGGTGCGTAGCAGTTTAGAAGTCTTCAATAAAAAGAGACGAATAACTTTTAGAAAATCGGTAATCAGAAGTAAAGCCAGATTTTAAATAAAGCAGAGTAATTTCAAACAGGAGTGACTTACTTTGGAATCAAATAATTTAAAATAGGGCAAGAACCAGTAGTTTAAAGGAGTTTTAGTAAAAAACAGAGTGAGTGCAAAATTTCAAAATCCAATAATTTTAAAACAGAACAAGGATTCAAACTAAATGATCTTGAAGAGAGTGAACTAATTCTAAAATCCAGTAATTCGAAAAACACACGAAGCAGGAGTCTAATAAACTTCAGCAAAGAGGGAGTGAATGCATGATCGGTGATTTGAAAATAGAGTATGGGTTTTAGGAAAAATAGGGTGAACTTCAGACAGGGATAAAAACAAGAGTGAAGGGAGCAAAATTTTAAGGATTTCAAAAGAGACTAATTAGTTCTAATATCAGCCAAGTGTAAAACGATTAATTTGGTTTTAGTGCGTACTAGGCCTAAGATTTGCCTAGGGGGGCGTATACACTGTCTATTTGTTTTAAAGGTGAACATGCAGATTTTAGCTCTGATTTTAAAGATGTGCAGGGTAATAGATTTGCAGGAATGTTTCAAACTAATTAATCATATTTTAGCGAGATTATTAGATTAGATACATATTAACTAGGCTTTTAATAGAGTATAGTTGAAAACAGACATGCTGAAAGCGAAAAGATCCTAAGGAACATGGTATATAATGCATACATGAGTGCCTAAAACATGGTTTCTAAATGTGGTGCTTATCAAGATGCATCAGCAGTAACATTATGGCAGTTTTATTACTTTATTAGAGTTGTTAACTGTGAGCAGGGCTCGTGAGATGTCATGAATATAATATATATGCTGAAATAAGAGCCTAAGCATGATTTCTAATTCATATCCTAAACAGGATGTCTATTGCAAACATAGGGAAATAAATCCTATGGTCATGATTTCTACCCATTACTATACTAAACATGCATAACCCCCTCCCACATTCAGTATCCAGCCCCAATATCCATTTACAAGTTATTACAAGCCAAGAATAATGAATTACATCATTAGAAGAAAATAACAAGCTACTTGTATAGGGAGCCTTCAATCAGGCCCATTCTTCCAACCTCAATCCTTTTGAGTTTCACAGCCTTACATGGTCTGGGTGCAGCAAAGCTCCCTGGGGCCCTCGTGGGTCCCTGGCCAATACCAGCACCCAGATATAGCTTCAAAAATTAAGCATGTGCAGTGTGGAATTACCAGCCTCAGTGTGTCAAAGTTCAGAGGGAACTCATGGGTTCCCTAAGCAACTCTTACACTGAGGGGGTAGAACCTAAGTTTTCTAGGAATAGTGTCAGGTGCCAGGAGTGTGTTTGAAAGAAGAGTTTTGAAAACATTTCATAAACCTGAGAGTTTGCTTGATAAACAGTTTTGAAAAAAAAAGAGTGGCAAGTAACAGTTCAGAACAACATTAAAATGCACACGCAGGATCACAACAGGTTTAAACACTACAAGAAGGGATCAGTGGGAGTGGGGACATGTAGAACATATAACTGTAAATGACTCAGTAGGGGCATAGGAATGGTCTAGTCATGTTCAGAGATTGTTTGCACTGACATAGCCATAAACCAGACACCAAGTACCACATAGAGGAGGGAGAAGGGATTGGGTATAGCACAAATCATGAAAGCAGCTAATAAGTTATGCTCAGAAACACACAGGACAAGGAAAAGGGTGAACATAATAGTATGTTGATGATGTAGTCTAATCATAAGTTTCACAAAAGAACCATAAATAGAAATAGACTATGAATAATAAGAATTGAAACAAGTAGAGAATCATATTTTTGATGAAGCTTTGAATTTAAAATAGGACATACCAATGAGAATGAGCAAGAAGAATGAAAGAGAGCACAATGGTTAGTCCTGGCTTACAGCCGGCTAACAATAGACAAGAGCAAAAGAGAAGCAGTAGTAGAGTAGAGAGTTTTTATGGGAAAGAGAGAGTTTTACCCAAGTCTCTATGTGTGTCTTGTGTATGTCAATGAGTAGTTGGTGAATACCAATGTATTTTTTGTATGAATCTCAGTGTGTTTGTGAAGAGGGAAGACAAGTCTTTATATAGTTTTGAAAACAAGCAGTAATACATAGGTAAGGAGTGCACATTTATGGAAATAAAATCAATTAACACAAATTAAGACAACTGGACTCCTTTAATTAAGGAGGGTAGATTCAAACGGTATAGTCAAGGTAGAATAAGGAAAGAAGATCAGTCTAATAAGGCTGATTAAGGCACAAAAAAATCACATAGTGCACAAGCAAGGCCAAATACATAGTGTATAATTAAGGCAAGTTGAACTAACCGTGTATTTATAAAGTAAAAATAGTGCATCAGTTTGAAATTCAATCAAGAGGATCTCGGATTCAATTGTAATCACAGAGAATCCGAAGTAATTAAGGAAAGCATCACATAAATATAGAAATAATTCAAAAAAATTGGTACAGAATTATAGAAAGGATATACGACCATGTATTTTAAGGAAAACATCACAAGCATGGGATTTTCACACCAAAATGATCAATATAAATCAACAAGTAAACAACCAGTGGGTTAAAGGTCAGAATTATCAAGCATTCAAACAGTAATCACTTATCAACACAGAGAGATGCTCGTAGAACTGTAGAAACTAGAAATTATAACAATAAACCAAATCAGGAGTTGTAGAGAGCACATAAATGTATAGTCAAGTAATAAAGAACAACCCAGAATACTTAGGGTTTCACCGATAATAGTTCAAATAACATAAAATCATGAGACAATCACTTAAACATTGCATAGATGTTAATAAAATCAAAAGGAAAACTGTTTTGAGAACAGGGTACAGAAACCCTAGTTTTAGAAATTGTTAAAACATAATTTTTCCGGATAAAAACATGAAGAAACTTTGTAGCATTGTAAATATAGAACGAATCTTAAAGAAAAACCCAAAAATACAGAGTATTAGGGTTTCATGGAATCCAGAAAAGAGGGAAAACCTCATGAACAACCTAGATTTAGCCTGAGAGACTGCAAACTTACTCAAACGGCCAGGGTTTAGCCGAAAAATGGCAAGAGACCCAAAGGGAGGTGAGTGAACAGCTCCAGGTTCATCTGAGGAGCCTAGGATGTCACTGAGTGGTTGAGAGGCGGGTAGATGACCAGGAGATAGTGAGGAGCCATATATTCCAGTGAGGAAACAGGTCGGAGAAGGTGAATAGACCCCATCGGAGGGGAGAAGCCAAGGGGGCTTCTAGAGATTAGCAGAGATATAGAGAGTGATGAAGAGACGAATAGAGAGGACGAGTCTTGAAAATGAGACCGGGGGAGGGGGTTTAGTGAGTGTTAATTATGGAAAGGAGGGATCTAGGCCGGGTAGAGAATTGATTTGGGTTGGGTCGTTTAGTGGTCTGATGGGTTAGGGTAATTGGGTCTAAAGATTGGGTTAAAATGTGGCTAGATGTTGAATACCCAATAAAATAGATAATTAATTAATTAAAATAGCCAATAATTATATAAAAATGAAATTAAGTTAAAATATGTAAAATCACAGTAATTAATATTCTGTGTAAAAATGCATAAATTTTGAATTGAAATAGTGCAAAAATGTCCAATTGGGCCATAATTATAAAATTGTTGTAATTGAAAGACCCAATTGGCTAATTTGTGAAATAATTGAGTTTCACTAGATAAAAAGTTGATTATAAATAACATACTGAGCAGGGAAATATTTTAAAATTATTGCTAGCATAAACTATGAATTATTTAAATATAAAAATATTAAAATAAACAAGAATAATTTAATAAAAATATGAAAAAATAGGAAAAAAACACTCATTATTACAAAGATTAATTTTGAAGGCTTATATGCAAGTTTGAAAATTTGAGGAAAAATTGGGTATCAACAGCTGCCCCACTTTACCCGAGAAGGATGAAAGAGTTGTCGGGTAAAGAGATGATGGTAAATTTTGACCGAGAGGAAACCGTGGGAGAGAATTCGGCCGCACCCTGGCTTCTGAGCTGCCTACATATCTCTGTTTTTACAGGAATCAGGTCGTATGTAGTTCCGAAATCATCGGCAAAATATACCGATGATGTTTCACAAGAACGGGCGCAAGGTGCGAGGTAAGGTAAAGTTGGAAGGTCTTACGGGGTTGTATCGGAGAACTGGAGCGGTCCGCTCCTGCCTGGTTGGCTGTTCTGGCTGAATTACCAGCAAATAAATAACAAGCATATATCGTGCATACTATAAACATGATGTAAGTTCCCGTTGGATTATGAATGTTGTCTTTGGACAATTGAGGATGATTGTCCTTAGACCATGATGTCCTGGGCCATGAATCGCTTTGTGCGGGATTCGCAGGCAATGAAATGACGTTCTCGGGCCATGAGCATGGTGCCTCCGAACCATGGTGCCTTTGAATAATGATATGCAAATTCAATAAAAGAGATCCTCAGGCCATGAAATGATGTTCCCGGGCGATGAAGATGGTGCCTCCGAACGATGATGCCTTTGGACAAGTTGGCAATATTTCAGCCCATGAAGAATGCCGTAGTATTATGCTAACAAGACAGAGTTTAGTCTTGCGATTTGCGAAAGAAAAGAGGGGCAAAGCTTAGCCCGAGAGAAGCATAAATAAATAACATCACGAAAGGTGGTTGCTTTGAAGAGGTAGATAGGAGATTTATGCAATGAAGTAAAATGCAGGGGAGGTAGCATAGAACCTCGGAAGGTAGAATGATAGCCTAATGCAATGCAGGAAATAAAATGCATGGGAGGTAGCGTAGGACCTCGGAAGGCAGAATGACAACCTTATGACATGCAGGAAATAAAATGCAGGGGAGGTAGTGTAGAACCTCGGAAGGCAGAATGATAGCCTTATGCAATGCATGAAATAAAATGTAGGGGAAGTACTGTAGAACCTCGGAAGGCATAATGGTAGCCTTATGCCATGTAGGAAATAAAATGCAGGGGAGATAGTGTAGAACCTCGGAAGGCAGAATGATAGCCTTATGCAGTGCAAGAAATAAAATGCAGGGGAGGTAGCGTAGAACCTCAGAAGGAAGAATGATAGCCTTATGCAGTGCAAGAAATAAAATGCAGGGGAGGTAGCGTAGAACCTCAGAAGGAAGAATGATAGCCTTATGCAGTGCAATAAATAAAATGCAGGAGGAGACAGTGTTTAGTCTCGAAAGGAAGAATAGCCTTATGCGGTATGGGAAAATAAATGACAGTAAGAGTTCTTAGCTGATGATAAATTGTGGTGAATAAGCGTTGTTTGTGATGATAGTAAGTGTCGGTATGTGCGACAAGTTTGAGAGTGTGTCTTTAAGAAATATGCATCTTACGAAGCTAGTAATATGTTCTGGGATTTTTCTGTCTTTGTGCCTGCATCCAAAGAAAAATTGTGTGTTCTGTAAAGGGGAGGGTTAGTTCGCATTCCCACTGGCTCAGCTCGCCCTGTCTGCTTGATAACGAGGACTTCGTTGTTCATATCACAGGGGTAGCATTTCTAAACAAGTTGTTTTGAGAAGCAAATATGCATGGTTTTATAAAAATATAACATATAATATAAAGTAATTTTTGTAGATGAACCGACGACCACGACGCGGTTCAAGACATTGCAACCTCTATTGCTATTGAATTTTGAGGGTCCTCCTCAAAATTCTGCCCCAGTTTGATGGGTGAATGCTTCTAGTTGTTGCTTGTGCGGTGCTCGGCTGCATTTGCTTCGGAATTTTGAGGTCCCTCCTAAAACTTCTGCCCCAGTTTCCATTCATGGGGGAAATGAAATTTTTATTAAAATGTAACCGAACCCATAGGGCTGCCTACGTATCCCCTCTTAAAAGGGAATCAGGTCAAGCGTAGTTTAATTTACAACATTTGATAAAATCATGAAAGTTACACATAGTAGCGGTTGATTGCATCTGAGTTGATTGGATTTGGTCAGATTTCTCCATCCATTTCTGCAAGTATGAGTGCTCCTCCTGTCAGCACTCGGTGAACCATGTACGGGCCTTGCCAGTTGGAAGAGAATTTCCCTTTTTCTTCGTCTTGGTGAGGAAAATTCTTATTTAACACCAGCTGCCTCGGTGAATCGTCTCGGCTTGACTTTCTTGTTGAAGGCTCTGATCATTCTGTTCTGATATAGCTGACCATGACAAACTACGTTCATTCTTTTTCCGTCTGTGAGGGCCAATTGCTCATAACGGCTTCGTACCCACTCTGCATTGCTGAGCTCGGCTTCTTGTATGATTCTCATGGATGGAATTTCGACCTCTACAGGAATAACGGCTTTTGTACCATAAACCAACATGTAAGGAGTTTCCCCAGTTGATGTGCGGACTGTGGTGCGATATCCGAATAAGGCGAATGATAGTTTCTCATGCCATTGCTTGTGCTTTTCTATCGTCTTTCTTAATATCTTCTTGATGTTTTTGTTGGTAGCCTCAATGGCTCCATTCATTGAGGTCTGTATGCTGTGGAATTCTTGTTTTTGACCTTGAAGGTTTCACCACATGGCCCTCATCAGGTCACTATTTAGATTGGAACCATTGTCGGTGATGATTGACTCCGGAACTCCGAACCGACAAACAATGCGGTCGCGGACAAAATCAGCTACAACTTTCTTGGTGACTGCTTTGTAGGAGGCGGCTTCGACCCATTTAGTGAAATAATCAATGGCAACCAGAATAAACCTGTGTCCGTTGGAGGCGGCAGGCTCGATTGGTCTAATACCATCCATGCCCCAGGCGGCGAACGGCCATGGTGAACTTGTTGCATTAAGATCACTTGGAGGTACCTTTATCATATCCCCATGTATCTGACAACGGTGGCATTTCCGGGCATACTGGATGCAATACTCTTCCATGGTCATCCAGAAATAACCGACCCGAAGTATCTTCTTTGCTAGAATGAACCCGTTCATATGAGGACCGCACGTACCAACATGTATCTCCTCCAATAGTTTTGTGGCTTCTTTTGCTTCGACACACCTTAGTAAACCCAAATCAGGAGTCCTCCTGTACAGGATCCCTCCGCTTTGAAAGAAATTGTTTGACAACCTTCAAAGTGTGCGTTTCTGAGTAGCGTTTGCAAGTTCTGGCTATTCTCCCTTTGCCATGTACTCCTTGATATCATGAAACCAAGGCTTTACGTCTGCTTCTTCTTCAACATGGGTGCAGTAGGCCGGCTTATTGTGGATCCCCTTTGGGATGGGATCGATGAAATTCTTGTCTGGATGCTGGATCATAGATGACAAGGTAGACAATGCATCGACGAACTCATTCTGGATTCTTGGAACGTGCCCGAACTCTATCTTTGTGAACCTCTTTATCAACTCCTGTACACGATGTAGATATGGCAGTATCTTGGAATTGTTGGTCGCCCATTCTCCTTGTACTTGGTGTATCAATAGGTCTAAATCACGAATCACTAATAACTCCTGAACGTTCATGTTGTTGGCCAAATTGATCCCCAAGATGCAGGCCTCATATTCAGCCATGTTGTTGGTGCAGGGGAACCTGAGTTTGGCGGATACTGGATAGTGCTGACCGGATTTTGATATTAAGACAGCCCCAATACCTACGCCTTTGAAGTTTGCGGCCCTATCAAAGAACATCCTCCAACCATCGTAAGATTCTGAAATGTCCTCTCCTACGAATGACACTTTTTCATTGGGAAAATACGTTTTTACTGGTTCGTATTGCCCGTCCACAGGATTTTCAGCGAGATGATCTGCTAATGCTTGTCCCTTGACCGCCTTCTGAGTCACGTAAATAATGTCGAACTCACTTAACAGGATTTGCCATTTGACTAGTTTTCCAGTGGGAATAGGCTTCTGAAAAATGTATTTTCAACGGATCCATCCTTGATATGAGGTATGTTATATATGCACAGAACTAGTGCATCAACTTTTGTGTGACCCAAGTGAGAGCACAGCAAGTGCGTTCCAATAAAGGGTATCGGGCTTCATATGGAGTAAATTTCTTGCTAAGATAGTAAATGTCCTGCTCTTTCCTTCATGTTTCATCGTGTTGCCCAAGAACGCAACTGAAAGCTCCATATAACACAACAAAGTAAAGTAACAGAGGTTACCTGGCTCGGGTGGTACGAGGACTGGTGGTGTTGAGAGGTACTCCTTGATTCTATCAAAGGCCTTTTGACAATCCTCAGTCCATTTGGTTGCAGCATCCTTTCTCAGCATCTTGAAAATTGGTTCACAAATGACGGTAGACTGGGCTATGAACCGGCCGATGTAATTTAGCCTCCCCAGGAAACTCATACCATCCTTCTTGTTCTTTGGCGGCGGCAATTCTTGGATGGCTTTTACCTTTGATGGATCCAGTTCTTATTCCTCAGTGGCTGACAATGAACAACTTGCCAGCAGGAACCCCGAATGCACACTTTGCAGGGTTAAGTTTCAAATTGTACTTCCTTAACCTGTTGAAGAACTTCCTCACATCTTCGATATGGCCAGTGGCTTTCTTCGATTTGATGATGACGTTGTCCACATATACCTCAATATCCTTTTGAATCATATCATGGAATATAGTAGTCATGGCCCTCATGTAGGTGGCCCCTGCATTCTTCAGACCGAATGGCATCATCTTGTAACAATACACTCCTCACAGCGTAATGAATGTCATTTTCTCAGCATCTTCCTCATCCATCCAAATCTGCTGGTAGCCAGCAAAACAATCTACAAAGAACTGCAGCTCATGCTTGGCGCAGTTGTCAATTAGGATGTGTATATTTGGCAAGGGGAAGTCGTCCTTCGAACTGGACCGGTTGAGATCCCGGTAGTCGACACAGACTCTAACCATCCCATCTTTCTTTGGCACAGGCACGATGTTGGCTAACCATGTCGGGTATTCAACCACCTGGAGTACCCTGGCGTTGATCTGCTTGGTGACCTCTTCTTTGATTTTCAAGCTCATGTCTGGTTTGAACTTCCTAAGCTTTTGCTTCACCAGTGGGAATGTCGGATCGGTTGGCAACTTGTGGGCCACAATAAATGTGCTGAGGCCAGCCATGTCATCATACGACCAGGAGAATATGTCCTTGTATTCTCTTAAAAACTCTGTATATTCCTCATTTTCTAATGGCGACAGATGAACGCTGATGCGGGTTTCTTTGACGTTCTCTGTGTTTCCCAGGTTGACAGCCTCAGTCTCGTCCAAGTGAGACTCAGGTCTATTCTCAAAGTTCTCGACCTCTTTAACAATATCCTCAGGTATATCATCCTCGTTTGAATCGGAATCCGTTTGTTGCGTTTTCTCGTTGCATGTCACAGTCGTCGGTTCATCAACATAAGTAATAGTAATGCTGTGTAAACAAAGTAATGGGGAGGAAAACAGTAGCAAGTAAATATACGATTTATAGAGAAACTTCAAATGCTTTGATAAATTGAATAATCGTTTGAACATAGGAGCTCTTTCTTGCAGAAATTAAAAATGCAAAAAGGAAGAAATTTTTTTAAATAAATAAGCTGTAAATAAATGCATGTTTTGTTAGCCTTGCTACCCCGAGGCTCGACGGGCTTAGGTGTCCTAACAGACCAATTCTTGAGATATGATCCTCTGCTCACGACCTGTATGGAAGGGCCTTCCTCCCCGTCATCTTCAAGAATGACACAGCAGTCCATGCCCTCATCGTCCAGAAATAAATCACTCATTGCCGCTAACTCTTCCTCTTCGTCCGTACCATAGATAATATTAGCTTGATGGAAAGTTTGCTCCAGGTGAGGTATCAGCTGCTCCAATGGGTAGTAAGGATTGCGCCATGGTGACGACCAGTCCTTGAATTCCTTCCAAGTGTACTCATACCCCAACCCAAAAGTGGTACCGTGCTTCTTGAGTGTTATTGGCTTCGTTATTCCCTGGAGATTTTTACCGAGCCCTTTGCCTGGCTCGTATCCTTTCCAGTTCAAGATGCTCTCGATCGTACTTTCCCACCATTTTTCCTTGTCAATGGCATTAACTCATTCAATGTTGTGGTAGATTTCTCCACCCAGCTTCTTTCTCCCATCAATGACCGAAAAATTCTAGCGACCGTAGATATGGTTGCTACCGTCGCCATGAATGATTACCTCTTGATGATTCCATTCAAACTTCAACGCTTGATGTAGGGTTGATTCCACGGCCCCAACGGCGTGTATCCAAGGTCTCCCTAACAGCAAGTTGTAGGGTGCGGGCACGTCTATCACTTGGAAGTCTACATCGAACCAGGTTGATCCCATCTGTAAGCACAAGGTGATTCATCCCATGGTGGACCTCTACGAACCATCAAAGTCCTTTACATTGATATCTCAATCTTTTATATCATATAGAATTTTGCCCAATTTCTGGAGTGTGATCAGCGGACAAATGTTGAGGCTGGGACCTCCATCAATTAAGATCCTTGTAATGAAGTGGTCCCACATTTCACAGTGATGTGCAGTGCTCTATTATGCCCTAACCCCTCGGGCGGTAGCTCATCTTCATGGAAAGTAATCTTGTGGCTTTCCAGAACTTGGACCACCATGTTTGCCATCTCCCCGCTGGTGATATTGTCTGGTACATATGCCTCACTCAGCACTCTCAGCAAGGCGCTTCTGTGCATCTCAGAATTCTTTAATAGAGATAGGATAGATATCTGAGTTGTTGTCTTATTCATCTGGTCGAGGATTGAGTACTCCTTGGCTTGGATCTTTCTCCAATGATCGTCCTAACCTGTCTCAATGGTGGGAGGACTGTTGGTGGTCTGCTTTCTAGATTCAGCCAAATGTTCAGGGGTGTAAACTCTGCCAGTCCTGGTCATACCCTACGCAGCAATGGCTTCCTCAGACTTTCTTTTACCCTTTCTCCTTGCTTCAGATGTGTAGTCCCATGGGATGGCGTTTGAGTAAAAGGGTGGTGTTGTTGACATTTCCACTGGAATAGGTGTGGTCATCCTCATTCCCACCGGAGTATATGTTATAGGCGGTCGGACTGCTACTTCGAATGGCCGTACAAACTCAACTTTGATTGGCATTGGGGAATTTTCCTTTGCAGGCGGTCTCGATTCAAACTCGAGTGGAATGGACATGTTTACCTCAGCATCTTCGGGTGGATGCATCTGAACCACAATTGGGTTGAGAGTAATTGTGGGCTTCTTCAGATCACTCTCTGCAATCAGCCTAATTGATCCATCAGGATCCTAATCATCATCTACTTCAATCATGTGGATACCACCTTTATGGTCTGACAGTGGATTATTGCGAACATTAGGAGCAGGGTTCTTGGCTACAATGATCTTGTTGTCTATGAGGGTTTGTATCTTGTCTTTCAAGGAACGACATTCCTCCATGGTATGTCCCTTCATGCCGGAGTGGTAAGCACAGGATTTGTTTGGGTTGATCCACTGAGAAGGGTTCTTAGGGGTTGCAGCAGGAATGGGTGTGACGTAACCAGCGGCTTTGAGTTTTTCATATAGTTGATCAATGGGCTCGGCTATAGCAGTATTCTATTTTCGTGGGCGACGGTCGAAGTTAGGGCGAGGTCTTAGGAATATATGGCGAGTAGGTGGTGATTGGTAGTGAGAAGGTTGGGAATTGTAGGCATTGTAAACGGGGGCTGGTTGGGAGTATCTGGGCGAGGTAGGATGATATGTGGGTGGTGGAGCTTGATATGCGGGTGAGGGTTCTTGGTATTGAGGTGAAGGTACTTGGTAACTTGGAGCTGGTTGGTATGTAAATGAGGGTGCTGGATATACTTGGTATATGGGTGGGGACTTGGCTTGTTGGGCAACCATTATGGCTCCCACATCCCTTTTCTTGGACACAACACCTGACTGCAGAGCTTTATTAGTAGTCTGTAAAGCTTCAAAGTTGGTAACCGTACCGCTTTTGATGCCCTCTTCGATTCGCTCTCCCAGTTTGATGATGTCAGAGAACTTGTAACCTTCGACCATCGTCAGCCGCTCGTAATATTGAGGATCTTGAGCTCGTACGAAGAATTTCTTCATGTGTTCCTCTTCTAAGGCTGGCCTAACCTTGGCAGCTTCTGACCTCCAACGAGTAGAATACTCGCGAAAGGTCTCTGTTGGCTTCTTCTTTAAATTCTAGAAGTAGAATACATCCGTAGCATTCTCCGTGTTGAACCTGAATCGATCCATGAAGTACGTTGTCGTGCTTACCCAATTAGTCCATTTCTTTGGATCCTAGTTGATGTCCCACGATAGTGCATCTCCTTTCAAACTCCTTATGAAGAGTTTCATGCGGATTTTTTCATCTTTTCCCACGCCAACCAATTTGTCGCAGTAAGTTCTCAAACGGACTCTTAGATCACCAGTACCATCGAACATCTCGAATTTAGGAGTTTTGTACCCCTCGGGCAGTCGACATCAGACTGTATGCAAAGATCTTCATAGTTCAGCCCCTCAATCCCTATAACTCCTTCGACGCCCTGAACTCGGTTGGTCAACTTCTTGAGTTCCTCGGCCAAATTCAGGATGAGCCTATCCTTCTCGTCAGACTAGGAGTATGCGGTGTGGAATGGGCCACAGTTTCCACATAAATGGGATTATTGTAGGCCTGGAAGTGGTCTTTTGTCTGATCCTGGAGAGGTGGAGTGTTATGGTAACAGGCATTGCATTGTACTGGCGGGACTTATTCCTTGGGGTGATTCGGTTGCTTAGGGATGTTTTGTGGTAAAGTGAGGTTTGTAGCATTTGGGAAGTGGACATCCGGAACATTGAGGGAAAGTGATAGGTGAGCCAAATTCTTCACTTGGTCAAGTTCCTCTTGGAACTTCAACAGCTTCTTCTCCAGTTGAGACATACCCTCTTGAGAACCTGAATACATCGACCATCAGCGATCTCAACCTGTTCATCCATGTTGTCTTTTCTGACGCCGCTTGCCTCTGCCATCTGAGTTTTACCCTTGCTTTTTTCCTTTGGGAGGACTAGGAGGAAGAGTAGGAGGACGGCCCTTCGATCTTGTGCGGTAGGCAGATGATGCCAGAATGCACGAACTAACCTTTGGGGAGGGGAATAATAAATAAAAAAAACAAAAACAAAAAAGTAATGAAGTTCGTGAGAAGTCATAAAATTTGCGATATTTAAACATGTAGTGCAGAAATGTAAAGCGTATCCTAAATTGGGGAACCTCTTGAGCCCGAGGTAGGCCTAGAGACAAATTAATTTGGAGAACTTAAGATGCTAAATACCTCATTTTATTGATAATAAAATAGACAAATCCAACACGACTCTAAGAATACGAAAAATATAAAATGTCACTAATGGCCAGTGGCCTTATTACATCTGAAGGCAAAGTAAAGACAATCCTATCTACTTGGTCCAAGAAGGACCTTCCCCAGACTCGACATCTCTGCTCGCCTTGATCAGCGTCCCCATCTCGCGGAGTCCCAGTAGCAAATAGGTCCTGGCTAGAATTCCTCCTTCGGCTCCCTCGACCTTCTGACAGGTCTCGATCCTCCTAATGAACTTCTCCTCTAAGTCGACTATGCCTCGCTCCAAGTGTCCTAGCCTCTGGGTGGAGGTGATGGCCATGTCTTTCCATTCCTCTATCAGCTTTTTTTTGTCCTTGTGTATTTTGTGATGATCTGCTTCACAATCGTGGAGCCTCTTGCGCAACTGGTTGAGTCTATTCGTTGTCTTGGCCTTCTCATTTATGAACCTGTGGCCTCGAGCAAACCCTGGCTCGATACTTCCACCCCATTTATCTTCTAACCATCCCAGATAATAAGGAGAGTAACCAGAATAATACCTGTCGGGTTTAATAGTGTCCTTTTCTAACCGGATCTTGCAGTGCCACAAATGCCGAGCTTGGCACTTATTAGGGCTGTCGTCGTTTTGGAAATCTGCCCTGAGATGACTCATCTTCTCGACCCTTGGTATAACTTTCTTCCTTCCTGCCTGCCTCATGACTCGGATCAGGATGTAAGGATACTTCCCTCTTAGACCAATCAATATCAGAAATGGGGTATCTCGAGTTCGGATGATTAACTCGTCGGTTGGGAACCACTCAAACATCCACTAAATTTGATCCTCGATCAAGTTTCCTAGTAACTCGGCCCATCCATTGGCGTTTTCTGGCTGAGCAAACATGTCGGGGAGGTAATTCATACGCTTTGGATGATGGAAAGCAATATGATCATCCCAAATTATCCTATGTATGTCCTGACAGTAGTCACCCTTTTGCAAATGCTCAGTGAGCCACAGCTGGAGTAACAGATTGCAACCCTCCAAATGCTTTGCCCCTTATTGACACTTTTCCAAGGCACGGTACATGTCAGCAATGATCATTGGCACGATACTGAAGTCCTGCCCGTCAATCCCTTCCATCAGAGTCTTGGTAACCATAGCCAACCTGGTGTGGATTCTTTCTTTCTTTTTCGGGAACACCATCAGACCCAAGAAGCATACTATAAAGATGAATATCTGGCGGTGAATGTGCCCCAGAAAAGTAAGGGCTAACTCTTCCTAATGAGTGCGGTAAGACTGGATACGACCATACCTCTCGTACAAATAGTAAAAGGGGATGTACAAGTCTTTCAAGCAGACCAAGTCTGGATTTTTATTTAGTCCCATCATCTTGAGAAAACCTCGGTCTGTACGGTTTTCAGGCATCAATAACCTTGGAGACTCCCAAGCTAAATTGTCTAACCCTCCTATTTCCTCTAGCAATGGTGTCATCTCATTGTTTCCAAAATGGAAGACCGACCGATCACAGTCCCAGAACAGGGTAGCAGCTTCTATCATCATGTTGTTAGGATGAATGTCCAGAAGAGAGGGCAGGTTGCCCAAGTGTTTTCTGGCGACTGTTTTGTCATTGGAGTGAAGATCCTCCCACCAGTTTAGTAGTTTGGGGTGGATATTGGTGACCATGCCGAATCTGGGGTCCTCGTGCCTCATTTCTGCAAAAAAAACAGGTTAGGCCCTTACCCCCACCAGACTCGACTATTTAACATCAATAATTAGCATGAGCATTTAGTTCTCCAAATAAATGCACAGAACGTGAAGGCGTTCGTTTGGGTTCCAGGGAAACCCAATGAACTTTGGACAAGGCTATCTTAAAGGCTGTTGTGCGGACAACACGTTAGTCTGGCTAGGTTTGACCATGATGCATGCAACATAAAATAGAGTAAGGTTTCTATGGGGTTTTAGACCGGTACCCTTAATCGGACAACTCAAGGGGGAAGGCATGGAACTATCGATTGCACTGTTGATCTACTAGTTTTACCGCAAATATGCCTTTCCGAATTTAGGGGTAGTAATAATTGAATAGCGCAACCACTCATTGTAAGCGTTGTTATAGGATTTTTGTTTGGCACGAGTGGAATATGAATGCGTAGCATGATATGCAATAAATAACATTTAAACAAGTAGGCATGTATTTTCACATTTGAGGAAAGCGGTAAAGAAAGGAAATACGGCAGTTATAATTGAAAGCAGTTACAAGGAAAACACGAATATACGTCAGTTTTGTTTAGGCGAAATAAATACTTGCGGGATTAAACAGTTAATCACATGTGACGGGGAATAGGAAAGGGTATAAATAATTTTTCAGAAATTAAAGGTCCAAATTCACAAGACAACTTGTAATGGTGTAAGCCTAGGGAAGATCCCCAGCAGAGTCGCCATGCTGTCACACCCGCTTTTTCCTCGCACGAGTTAGGTGCGGAGAGATCGGGTTTATGACATTTGGACAACTCCTTAAAGGAATAGTTTTAAGGAAGAGTCGCCACCTAAATATTTTGTGGTGCATTAGGGCACCTAGAGTAGATAACTCATGAACTAGTTTGCATTACCAGAGATTGGGTAAGGGCTTCAAGTTATCCTAAGGGGAAGGTGTTAAGCACCCCTCAAGATACACAACTGTAGGTCCCAGCAAGGAAGTTTTATGAATTTGGACGGTAAACAAATAGCAAGTAAGATTCATATAAGAGGGGATTTCAAACAAGTATGAAAATCTTTAAAGGTTTTGGGAAACATTAGAGTAAAAACATTTGGAAAGAATTGTCCTAGGTTTGAAGTAATACGGATCACATCAATGCAATACCCGGTATGTTACATCCTCATCTAGGGGCTACACGTGGTATTAGCGCACCGGTCATCATATCTGTATTCTACCATTCCCACCCTATTGAGGTTATTTAAAGAAGCGCGTCCAGGTCACGAAAGCTTATTGAGTGCTATTACCCGTCCCATACTATAAGTCCTGGAGGGTATTTAGGACTACTAATCCTACAATGTGAGTACTAGGATGAAACCCTAGGTTTTAAAAGGATAAAACTCCAAGCGATATGTAAAACAAATAGGACTACAGATATAGGAACACATAAAGGCAGTTAAAGGGCTCATAGATCCCTCCACAGGTAAACACATAAATAGCACATCTCAAATACAGGATTTAAAACAAGATTTTTAATTTAGAAAACAGTAGGTTTTAGAAGTTTTGGGTTTCTTGAAACTCAATAATAAAGCAGGAAGTTTAAAAGGACAGATAGTTTAAAGAAGAGTGATTGATTAAAAATCTAGTAATTTAAAGACAATACCAGGAATTGAAAGGTGCGTAGCAGTTTAGAAGTCTTCAATAAAAAGATACGAATAACTTTTAGAAAATCGGTAATCAGAAGTAAAGCCAGATTTTAAATAAAGCAGAGTAATTTCAAACAGGAGTGACTTACTTTGAAATCCAATAATTTAAAATAGGGCAAGAACCAGTAGTTTAAAGGAGTTTTAGTGAAAAAGAGAGTGAGCGCACAATTTCAAAACCCAATAAATTTAAAACAGAACAAGGATTCAAACTGAATGATCTTGAAGAGAGTGAACTGATTCTAAAATCCAGTAATTCAAAAAAAACACAGAGCTGGAGTTTAATAAACTTCAGCAAAGAGGAAGTGAATGCATGATCAGTTATTTGAAAATAGAGTAGGGGTTTTAGGAAAAATAGGGTGAACTTCATAAAGGGATAAAAACAAGAGTGAAGGGAGCAAAATCTTATGGATTTCAAAAGAGACTAATTAGTTCTAATATCAGCCAAGTGTAAAACGATTAATTTGCTTTTAGTGCATATTAGGCCTAAGGTTTTCCTAGGCGGACGTATACACTGTCTATTTGTTTTAAAGGTGAACATACAGATTTTAGCTCTGATGTTAAAGATGTGGAGGGTAATACATTTGCAGAAATGTTTCAAACTAATTAATCATATTTTAGCGAGATTATTAAATTAGATACATATTAACTAGGCGTTTAACAGAGTATAGTTGAAAACAGACATGCTGAAAGAAAAAAAATCTTAAGGAACATGGTATCTAATGCATACATGAGTGCCTAAAACATGGTTTCTAAATGTGGTGCTTATGAAGATGCAGCAGTAGTAACATTATGGAAGTTTAATTACTTTATTAGAGTTGTTAACTATGAGCAGGGCTTGTGAGATGTCATGAATATAATATATATAACCTGAGCATGATTTATAATGCATGTCCTAAACAGGATGTCTATTGCACACATAGGGAAATAAATCCTATGTTCATGATTTCTACCCATTACTATACTAAACATCCATAACCCCCTCCCACATTCACTATCCAGCCCCAATATCTATTTACAAGTTATTAAAAGCCAAGAATAAAGAATTACATCATTAGAAGAAAACAAAAAGCTACTTGTAGAGGGAGCCTTCAATCAGGACCATTCTTCCAACCTCAATCCTTTAGAGTTTCACAGCCTTACATGGTCTGGGTGCGGCAAAGCTCCCTAGGGCCCTCAAGGGTCCCTGGCCAATACCAGCACCCAAATATAATTGCCAAAATTAAGCACATGCAGTATGGAATTACCAGCCTCAGTGTGTCAAAGTTCAGAGGGAACTCATGGTTTCCCTAAGCAATGCTCTCACTGAGGGGGTAGAACCTAAGTTTTCTAGGAATAGTGTGAGGTTCCAGGAGTGAGTTTGAAAGAATAGTTTTGAAAACATTTCATAAACATGAGAATTTGGTTGATAAAACAGTTTTTTTTTTAAAAGAGTGGTAAGTAACAGTTCTGAACAACATTAAAATGCATACACAGGATCACAACATGTTTAAACACTACAACCAGGGATCAGTGGGAGTGGGGACATGTAGAATCACTCAGTAGGGGTATAGGAATGGTTTAGGCATGTTCAGAGATTGTTTGCATAGACATAGCCATAAACTAGACACCAAGTACCACATAGAGGAGGGAGAAGGTATTGGGTATAGCACAAATCATGAAAGCATCTGATAAGTTATGCTCAGAAACACACAGGACAAGGAAAAGGGTGAACATAATAGTATGTTGATGATGTAGTCTAATCACAAGTTTCACAAAAGAACCATAAATAGAAATAGACTAGGAATATTAAGAATTAAAACAAGTAGATAATCATATTGTTGATGAAGCTTTGAATTTAAAATAGGACATACCAGTAAGAATGAGCAAGAAGAATGAAAGAGCAAAATAAGAGCACAATAGTTAGCCCTGGCTTACAGCCGGCTAATAGTAGACAAGAGCAAAAGAGAAGCAGTAGTATAGCAAAGAGTTTTTATGAGAAAGAGAGAGTTTTACACAAGTTTGTGTGTGTATTGTGTATGTCAATGAGTAGTTGGTGAATATCAATGTATTTTTCGTATGAATCTCAGTGTGTTTTTGAAGAGGTAAGACAGGTCTTTATAGTTTTGAAAGCAAGCAGTAGTACATAGGTAAGCAGTGCACAGCTATGGAAATAAAATCAATTAACGACAATTAAGACAATTGGACTCCTTTAATTAAGGAGTCTAGTTTCAAACGGTATAGTCAAGGAAGAATAAGGAAAGAATATCAGTCTAATAAGGCTGATTAGGGAAGAAAAAAATCACATAGTGCACAAGCAAGCCCAAATACATAGTGTATAATTAAGGCAAGTTGAACTAACCGTGTATTTATAAAGTAAAACTAGGTTATCAGTTTGAAAATCAATCAAGAGGATCTCGGATTCAATTGTAATCATAGAGAATCCAAAGTGATTAAGGAAAGCATCACATGAACATAGAAATAATTCAAAAAATTGGTACAGACTTATAGAAAAGATATACGACCATGTATTTTAAGGAAAACATCACAAGCATGGGATTTTCACACAAAAGGATCAATATAAATCAACAAGTAAATAGCCAGTGGGGTAAAGGTCGGAATTATCAAGCATTCAAACAGTAATCACTTATCAACACAGAGAGATGCTCGTAGAATAGTAGAAACTAGTGATTATAACAATAAATCAAAGTAGGAGTTGCAGAGAGCACATAAATGCATAGTCAAGTAATAAAGAACAACCCATAATACTTAGGGTTTCACCGATAATAGTTCAAATAACATAAAATCATGAGACAATCACTTAAACATAGCATAGATGTTAAGAAAATCAAAAGGAAAACTGTTTTGAGAACAGGGTATAGAGAACCTAGTTTTTGAAATTGTTAAACAGATTTTTTTCGGAGAAAAACATGAAGAAACTTTGTAGCATTGTAAATATAGAACGGATCTTAAAGAAAAACCCAAAAATACAGAGGTCTAGGTTTTCGTGGAACCCAGAAAAGAGGGTAAACCTCATGAACGGCCTAGATTTAGCCGGAGAGACTGCAAACTTACTCAAACGGCCGGGGTTTGGCCAGAAATTGGCAAGAGACCCAAAAAGAGGTGAGTGAATCGCTCCAGGTTCATCTGAGGAGCCTAGGATGTCACTGAGTGGTTGAGAGGCGGGTAGATGACCAGGAGATAGTGAAGAGCCATTGATTTCAGTAAGGAAACAGGTCGGAGAAGGTGAACAGACACCATCGGAGGGGAGAAGCCAAGGAGTCTTCTAGAGATTAGCAGAGAGATAGAGAGAGATGAAGAGGCAAAGAGAGAGGAAGAGTCTCGAAAATGAGACTGGGGGAGGGGGGTTAGTGAGAGTTAATTATGGAAAGGAGGGGTCTGGGCCGGGTAGAAAATTGATTTGGGCTGGGTTGTTTAGTGGTCTGATGGGTTGGGTAATTGGGTTTAAAGATTGGGTTAAAATGTGGCTAAAATTAAAATAAATGTGGCTAGATATTGAATATCCAATAAAATAGATAATTAATTAATTAAAATAGCCAATAATTATATAAAACTGAAATTAAGTTAAAATAGGTAAAATCACAGTAATTAACTAATATTTGGTGTAAAAATACATAAATTTCGAATTGAAATAGTGCAAAAATGTCCAATTGGGCCATAATTGTAAAATTGTTATAATTGAAATTAAATAAAACCCGATTGGCAAATTTGTAAAATAATCGAGTTTCAACAGATAAAAAATTGATTATAAATAACATACTGAGCAGGGAAATAGTTTAGAATTATTTCTAGCATAATTTATGAATTATTTAAATATGAAATATTTAAATAAACTGGAAAATAATTTAATAAAAATATGGAAAAATAGGGAAAAACACTCAATATTAGAAAGAGTAATTTTGAGGGCTTATATGCAAGTTTGAAAATTTGAGGAAAAATTGGGTATCAAACCCCCCCTCCCCCCCCCCCTTTTTCCTTTATACATTTAGTCATCTAATATAGACTGTTATAGTTATATCCTTGTAGTCCTTAATATTAGTGTCAATTCTCATTGTGTTATAATAAAACTCTCCGACCTTTTTATCCTTTTTTTTATTTGATCACCTCGCCTAATTATAATCCACATAGTCTTAAGTTTGGTCGGGACCCACAGTTGTGGACCTCAAAGAGTGCCTAACACCTTCTCTTTGAGGTAATTGAGCCCTTACCCGATCTTTGGTAGCATTGACTAGTCAAACAGAGTTATTTGTATAATAGGTGCTCTAACGCACCTTAAAACCATTAGGTGGCGACTCTTCTTTTAACACTCTATCTTCCATTCAAAAGAGTTGTCACATGTCGAAACCCACTTTCGTGAGAAAAAAGGGCGCGACAGCAGTAAAGTGAGTAAATTTTTCAAGGACCATAAGACCAAAAGGATCCTATCGACACACTACCACCATAGTGGGAGCGGGCCGGTAGAGTCTACGAACAAAACCATACTCAAAAATCAGAAGAAGAGGTTGGCCGACGCTAAAGGGGAATGGAAATAAATTTGCTCGAAGTCCTATGGGAATATCGAACGACCTCAACATCTAGTACCGGGGACACACCATTCTCGTTGGTCTACGGTGCCAAAGCTCTAACACCGATCGACGTAGGGGAATCGAGCCTTAGGTTTTGATATGCGACCGAAGAGTCAAACGATGAGGCCATGAGCACGAGCGTAGAACTGTTAGATGAAAGGCGCGAGGCTGCACTTGTCCAGTTGGCCGCCCAAAAATAATGGATCGAAAGGTATTACAACCGGAGATCCAACCTCCGACACTTCAATATCGGGGACTTGGTGTTAAGAAAAGTGACACTAAACACCTAGAACCTGAACGAAGGTATGCTGGGATTGAATTGGGAAGGTCCATATCGAATTATCGAGATCATTGGCAAACAATCATACAAGCTCGAAGTAGGGAATGGTGAGGAACTACCGAACAACTGGAATGTGACCCACTTAAAATGATACTACTGCTAAGGTATGACCCCATTCATTCTTTTCTTTACATATATTATTAATTGAACTTACACTTGAAGGTAACATCCAAAAAATGATGTGATTATTAGGCATGAAAGCACGCATTTCTTTTCCTTGAACCGGTTTTGTCCTAAATGGGTTTTTCGGCAATGTTTTAATGAGGCAATAGTGTATTGTGCTAACTTGAATTGAATATCGGCTATGAAACTGAGTCGAGGGTCACATCAATAGTATCCGAGCCCTCCCTACGATTGGCCTCGAATACTCGGGACCATCAACCTTGGATAATGATCTTAGCAAGAGAAGAAACTTTATGCTCAAATATCTAGGCTCGGTGGATAGGATTTATTATAAGGGAAAACAATCAAATGAACCGTGCCCACATAGACCACTTAGGCCATAACGTGGAACTTTTACACATTTGCAATTGTTTGTTGCGTACAAAAATAAAAGAAAGTTTATATCTTACAATACATATTTTGTCTCCTAAAAAGTTAATACATTTTGCTCCTTAATGACATCGAGCCATGTATATATATAAAATGATCTTTACAAAGGCTAGTCCTCAACAAAATATACAAAAATACCTTATTCAAGAACAAAGCCTTGTTCGAATCTCTGAACAAGACCTTATTACTACTACTAAGGCATTTGAAATCTTTGCAATCGAAAAGAAAAAGCCAAAAGAAATAAAATTGAAAGTTGCCAAAGGGAAAAAAGAAAAGCCTTGTATATATATATATAAAATGATCTTTACAAAGGCTAGGCCTCAACAATACAAAAATACAAAAATAAAGAATATCTACAAGGGACCTAAGTCTGATCTTCTCCCAAGCCCACCTCTTCATCGGGACCATCGAGATCATCTCCATCCTTGGATTTGCTGGAACCATCGTAACCTTCCTCTTCCTTGGAATATGCCAACTTATTGGCCTCAGCCTCGAGGTTTTTAGCATTCTCTATCTTGGCTGATAGGTCAAAACCCCGGGGATGAAATTCCTCTCGAGCCTCTCTTCAGGACTGCCACTTCGGGTATTCGATGGTGACTTTCAGGCGTTCTTGGCCTGCCTCAGTGTCATCTCTGTATTGGGCCACCATCTCTGCCACATCGACCTGATTATTTCCACGCTAACTTGGCTATTTAAGCTCCTTGTCAAGTGTATCCCATTCAGCAATGGCCGAGCACAGTTGAGAATGGAGGTCTTCGATTTTTTGGAGTCGGGCCTCAGCTTTCTCTTTCGCCGCTCGAAGTTGGACTTCAGTCGAGGCCAGCTACTCCCGAGCGATCTCCTTTTCTGAAGCCAATCAGTCCATTTTTCCTTTCCTTTCTTCGGTCGTGGCCATGACCTCGTCCATTCCAGCTCGAAGCTGGTCGATTCGATCAAGCTTCTGCTGGACCTGCAGGTTTTGACTGATAGTCGCCATGCATAACTTATCGCCACAAACTTCAAAGATTTTTACCTATTCCACTAGGGGCGACATGTTTTTTCTGAGCCGCGTGCAACTCAGCACGAAGATTCTTGACTTCTCCTTGATGTTGCTCACTGAGAAGCTTATACATGTCCCTCTTCTCAGCAAGCTCTTTGAATTCAGCCTCGATTTGGCTGAGCTTATTCTGGTATAGGAGAAAGGTTTCATGGTGGAGCACCGAGGCATGCAGAATGTGAAAAGAAAATGCATTAGAGTCATCAAAAACTGAATTCGAAGATAAATGAGTGTGGTAACACTTTACCCGGTTCAACACTTGTTGCGCTTCGTTGAACAAGCTTGGCGCATCCACCTCGTTCATCTTTGCCTAGTCATCCTCCAGGATAGTGTTAACTACTAATCGCTTCTGGTCATCATCTGTGCTCGGAGTGGGGAACCAATTCATCAACCTCAGGTTCGTGTTTGGCTCACCAATATCCAAGAATGGACTTTTACTCGGCACCTCTAGGTCACCTAACTCGAAGAAGTCTTCCAGGGCGGTTGAGTCTACACCATCAAAGAAGCTTCGGAGGGGATCATCCGTTCTATATGCCCCTTCATTGGATCGCTCCTTCATCACTCAGGCTTCATCAAACATAGACTCTGTGAACGAAGTTGATCTCAAAATTTCTATAACAGTGAGCGGGGAGGAGCCGACAACTTGAGAGGTCTCTACACTCACCTTTCGACGAGCCTCGTGAACTTGAGGAGGGTCAACCCTCGTCGTTTCCCCCTCGACTTCCACTTGTTCCTCTGTAACGGATGGTCGCGAGCCATAAAAAGGTCATCCTCCTCATGCTCGTCCCTGAGCCGAAAGAGTGAATCTGAGTCAAGCACTCGGGACTAGAGCTTTCCTTTGTCTTACGATCCAAGCTTTTCCTCAATTTTTTCTTCTCGGAGCTCGGGGAACTCGGGGCCCTCCTTCTTTTATTCTCTTTGGTTGTGGCTTCAGGCTGCCGTAACGTAGGAGGATCGGCGGGTAGGTCCTCGCCCCCTACCAAGGGCCTAAGCTCGATGGTCTTAGGCATTCCTACAAACAAATAGAGAAAAAAAGCAATTAGGACATAGTAATGAAAAAAGAAGGATTAAGGATACTATATAGAGAAAGGAATTTTATAGTGAGATCGGGCCTCCCGACTTCCTTTTGAGAGCTCACTCCACGAGTGCTCGGCATAAGGCTTCTGATAACAAATGCCTCTGGTCCACTCTTTGAGCCGAGGAATGGCATTTGGAACTCGAGCTATGGCTGCACACAACAAACACCGATGAGAAAGGGAAGATAAAACATGAAATCGACGTTTAAAAAGGAGTCATACTTACGTGATAAGCTCCACTTCTCGAAGAACGGCCTCTACTCGGCAAGTATCAGATATGCGGTCCTCATCCGGACAAAGAGTCCTTGGCAACCTTGATCCCGGTCCTCGCCGATGCTCAAAAATGGGGCTTTGTTGGCCCGTCGTACAAGCTTTATCAGTCCCCCGGAAGATTTGGGGACTGTATAAGCGGAGCAGATGATCAATGATAAACGTGCATGAATCAATTTTTCAAAAAGAATTGGAGGAGGATCACGATCCTCCACAATGATGGGTGAATTTGTCCTAGGAATACGTCATACCTCCTGCACAAGTCCAAGATGACCGGTCCACCAGGACCAATGTAAATGGATAAGTGTAAAAACTTGGATATCCCTTGACATGCGTAGTGATATCGTCATCGGGCCGAGGAATCACTACATCCTTATCTTCCCAGCCGCAATCCTTTTGAAATGTAAGAAGAACAACCTTGGTAATAGAGCAGATGTACCGTGACACTGCCTCGCATCAGCCTTGCATCGAAAAGGGCTTTTCAACCTTAAAGTCGTCATTGACCAAACACCCCTTGGGAATGAACATATTCAAGAGGGTATCAACTGCCAGTTCATCTTTGACCGCACCCGGAATGGACTTCTCGAGGATGACCACATCAGGGGTGGTCTCCTCAACCTCATTGTCCGGTCGCGAAGAAGAAGGAGCATCTTACTGGGGAACGGTCTTGGAAGTCTTTGACATTTCTTTTATCAGGTTAAAAGGGTTTGAAACTATGAAAGAGAATGAGGAGATGATGGATGAGAACATACTAATAAAAAGAAGCATACTTGCTTAAGTTAGGGGTAAAAGAAAGGTTGTAATTTGAAGAACAAAGGTAAGGACATTGAGGGATGAAAGAAGATGTAATATCTTAAAGGATTGAAGGTAAAAGGTTGGTCCAAAGTAAAAAATGTACGAAGGAAGGGGTATTTATAGGGTTTTGGCGCCGTTTCACATTCAGGTTGTCGACAACTGAGACACGCTAAGGGTCATTGTGACGCGACTGATGGGACGTTTTGGTTTCTTTGTCATTTTAAGTCGTAGCATGTTAAAGAAGAGATCTAAGAAATCATTTCGTTCCTTGTCGTTATCGTAAAACTTGGTCTACCAGAAACGAGGGGACTATCAGTACACCGGTAAAAGCGGACCCATAAGCCAGCCATGTTCCTGGTAAAATAGTCGAGTACGGAACGCGATGACAAGTAGCCGGAATCGAGATAAGGGACTCATCGAGTCAGGCACCAGGGGCACGACACCTACCCTCAAGTATATCGAGGCCATGACCGTGGGATCGGTTCAAATGTCAAAAGACTTCGGAGAGCATTATTGGGCAATAATATCCGTGACCAACTGGGTATCACGGCATGAATCTTGGTATCGACGGAATTATAGTAATTAGTTGATGTCACGACCCAAAATCAACAGTCGTGATGGAGCCTATGCTGGAACTAAGCAAGCCACTACTCAATATCTCAACACAGTAAAAACTTTTAAAATAAAGATGGAAGCAATTAATATTTAAGAAAAGCCCTTTTTGAAACATAAATAATCCGAAATATGACACAATCCCTCCCAAAATAGGGGTGTCATAGAGTACATATTTGCCAATTACTGTCTACTACAATGACTAAAAGGTAAGAACTGAAATACAGATAAAGATAATGAAGGAGAGTCAAGGCTGCCATGCAACTACCTTGATAGTCTCCGAGATCTTATCTCCTCAATCAGCAACTATCGTGACCGAAAGCACCTGGATCTGCACATGAGGTGCAGGGTATAACGTGAGTACTACCAACTTAGTAAGTAACAAATCCAACTATTGGACTGAAAGGTACTGACGAACTTAACCAACACAGTATTATATAGAAATAACAATGCAGAAATGTAGGCATGCTTTCAAGTTCAATAGATAAATCCAACAGTAAAATAGATCAAATCTGAATGATATGAAACATAAAATTCCTCTACTTCTACATGTCAATGCGCACGTTGTATGTGATGTACCATGCCAACGGCCTCATGTACTCACGCTCTCAAATGCTAACCCACTCGGTACTTTATATGGCCCAAACTGCCCAGGGAAGATCCATCTCGGAATATATACATCACTGGCCAACAGTCACCCAGTACCGAGTAGGGTTAATCCAGCCCATAAATAAGATCCATCTCCAGGTATATATAGTGGTTCGAACAAGATCCATACCTCAATATTATCAACCGCGCTCACTAAGGGTGTGTGCAGACACCGGAGGGACTCCTTCAGCCCAAGCACTATCATAAATCAGTATAACTGTTGCGGCGTGCAGCCCGATCTCATAATTGTCACTCATAATCCGGATCTCGACCTCACTCAGTCATCAATCTCTCCAGTCTCACTCACGGGCTCACAATGTCATGAAACTAGCCCGAAAACAATGATATGATGTATCAATAAACGTCCACAGAGATTGAAATATGATATGAAATGCATGAATATGACTGAATACAAACTTTCAATGAAATCAGTAAGGTGAAAGCAAGAAACAACCACTGTGGGTCCCAACAGTACCGGCATAAAGCCTAAACATGATATCTAGCATGATCGACAGCTCAAATATTTTATCACATGATGAAAACACGGATATCAACAAGATAGAACCACCATACAGTGCCATGGAATCGCCAGGTAACAATTCTCACGGTGCATGCCCATACTTGGCATGTGCGTCACCTCCATACCAATCACATAACACATAATTCAGTGTTTCGAACCCTCAGAACAAAGTTTGAAAGTGTTACTTACCTCAATCCGAGAAAACTCTAATCCAACAAGCCTTTAGCTCTCAAATAGGTATCCAAATTTCTCGAATCTAGACACAAGCGGTAAAATACAATCAATATGGGCTAAAGGAATAAATTCCACAAGCAAAATACGAATTTATAAGCCAAAATCAGAAATCGGCTCAAACCCGGCCCCCGGACCCACGTCTCAAAATCTAGCAAAAGTCACAAACCAGAAAGCCCATTTATTCACGAGTCTAACCATACCAAGTTTATCAAAATCAGACACTGAATGGTCATTCAAGTCCCCAAAATTCACTCTCCAAATCCTTAACCTCAAACTCCCAAATTTCACCTCAAAACCAAACAATCTAGGTGGGAAAAATAATGGGGAAACAAGATTATTGATCAAAAACGAGTATAAGAAGCTTACCTCAAGAATCCCCTCGAAAATCCTCTCCAAAATCTCCTAACTCCAAGTTCAAAATGTTGAAATGAAGCCAAATTCGCGAACCCTTATTTTTAAACAGCCTTTCGCACTTGCGGCCATTTATCCGCACCTGCGGAACCGCTTATGCAGTCAATTCTCCGCTTCTGCGGAAGCCACTTAATTCCCCCTCGGTCAATTCTCCGCTTCTGCGCTCTAGGTTCTGCACCTGCGTACGTGCTTTTGCTGGTGCGATCACACCAGCAAAAGACCAAATGTCAGTAATTCCTCAACTTCCATTCCATGTCCGTTAACAACCCGAAATCAACCTGAGGCCCTCGGGACCTCAACCAAACATACCAAGAATCCCTAAATCACGATACAAACTTAATCGAACCCTCAAACACCTCAAACAACGTCAAAAGCACGAATTACTCACGAGTTCAAGCCTAATGAACTTTGAAATTTCTAAATTTCACAAACGACGCCTAAACCTATCAAATCATGTCCGGTTGACCTCGAATTTTGTACACAAGAAAAAAATGACACCACAAACCTTTTGCAATTTTTGAAATTAGAATCCGACCCCGATATCAAAAAGTCCACTCCCGATCAAACTTTTAAAAATTCTAACTTTCTCCATTTAAAGGCTAATTCTACTATGGACCTCACAATCACAATCCCAGCACGCCTCTAAGTCCAGAATCACCCAACGGAGCTAACAGAACCATCAAATTCAAATCCAAATTCGTTTAAACATTAGTCAACATCAGGTCGACTTTTCCAATTTAAGCTTCCAATTAAGAGACTAAGTGTCTCAACTCTCTCTGAGTTCTCTCTGGACCCGAACCAACTAACCCAATAAGTCATAAAACAATAGGGAAGTAAAAAGATGAGCAGAAAAGGGGGAACGGGGCTGCAACTCTTGAAACGACCGGTCGGGTCGCTACACCCACCCTTTCTTAAACAAAGGCTCGTCCTCTAATGGGTCTAGAAAGATACCTGGAGTCTCAAATAGGTGGAGATGCCAGCTCTGCATCTCCCCGTCGATCTCCCAAGTAGCTTCTTCAACCAGCTGATCTCTCCACTGCACCTTTACTGAAGTTATATCCTTCGACCTCAACTTTCGGACTTGCCGACCCAGAATAGCAACCGGCTCCACATTGTAAGTCAAATCACCATCCAACTGAACCGTGCTGAAATCCAATACATAAGAAGGGTTGCCAACATACTTTCGGAGCATAGAAACATGAAATACTGGATGCACACTCGACAAACTAGGTGTCAAGGCAAGCTTGTAAGGCATCTCCCCAATCCTCTGAAGTACCTCAAATGGCCCAATGAACCGAGGGCTCAACTTTCTCTTCTTCTCGAACCGCACAACACCCTTCATGGGTGAAACTTTCAGCAGAACCTTCTCCCCAACCATGTAAGACATCACGGACCTTCCTATCGGCATAGCTCTTCTTTCTAGACCGCTTCATACGAAGCCACTCCTAAATCAATTTATTCTTGTCCAATACATCTTGAACCAAGTCTGTAACCAATAGACTAGCCTCACCGGGCTCAAACCAACCCACCGAAGATCTACAACGCCTCCCATACAAAGCCTTATACAGAGCCATCTGGATGCTCGACTAATTACTATTGTTGTAAGAAAACTCCGTGAGTGGAAGAAATTGGTCCCATGAACCCCCAAAATCGATGACACACGCACGTAACATATCCTCCAATATCTTAATAGTGTGCTCGGACTGCCCATCCGTTTGAGGGTGAAATGTTGTACTCAACTCCACCTGAGTGCCTAACTCTAGCTGCATGGCTCTCCAAAACTTCAATGTGAACTGCGTGCCTCTATCTGAGATGATGCAAACCGGCACACTATGAAGGCGAACAATCTCTCTGATGTAAATGTCAACCAGCAACTCTGAAGAATAAGTAGTGCTCACTGTAGTGAAGTGCGCGGGCTTGATCGGTCGATCCACAATCACCTAAATAGCATCAAACTTCCTTAAAGTCTGTGGGAGGCCAACTACGAAATCCATGGAGATCCGCTCCCACTTCAACTATGGAATATCTATCCTCTGAAGCAAGCCACCAGTTCTCTGATGCTCATACTTCACCTACTGACAGTTAAGGCCCTGAGCTACAAACCCCACTATGTCCTTCTTCATCATTCTTCACCAATAGTGTTTCCTCGCGTCTTGATACATCTTTGTGGAACCCAGATGAATGGAATATCGCGAACTGCGGGCCTCCTCAAGAATCAACTCACGCAGCCCATCCATATTTGGCACACAAATTTGACCCTGCATCCTTAATACCCCCATCATCCCCAATAGTCACATCCTTGGCATCACTGTGCTGAACCCTGTCCTTAAGGACAAACAAGTGAAGATAATCATACTGACGCTCTCTGATGTGATCGAGTAAGGAAGACTGAGAAACCAGACAAGCGAGAACCCGACTGGGCTCCGAAATATCCAATCTCACGAACCGATTGGCCAAAGCGTGAACATCAACTACAAGAGGTCTCTCTCCAACAGGAAGAAAAGCAAGACTACCCATACTCACCGCCTTCCTACTCAAGGCATCGGCCACCATATTGCCTTCCCTAGATGATATAGAATAGTGATATCATAGTCCTTTAGCAGCTCCAACCATATCCGCTGCCTCAAATTGAGATCCTTCTGTTTGAACAAGTGTTGGAGGCTCCGATGATCCAAAAATACCTCACATGACATACCATAAAGATAGTGCCTCCAAATCTTTAATGCATGAACAATGGAAACCAACTCTAACTTCTCATAAGGATTCAACTGGCGCGAAGCATAAGAAATTACTCTACCCTCCTGCACCAAAACACACCCAATATTGATGCGAGGAGCATCGCAATACACTGTATAAGAGACAGAAGCTGATGGTAGAACTAGAACTGGAGTTGTGGTCAAAGCAGTCTTGAGCTTTTGAAATATCTCCTTACACTCATTCGACCACCTAAAAGGAGCACCCTTTTGGGTCAATTTGGTCAAGGGAGATGTAATAGATGAGAAACCATCCATGAAACGATGGTAATAACCAGCCAAACCAAGAAAGCTCTGAATCTCTATAGTTGAGGATGGTCTGGGCCAACTCTGAACCGCCTCTATCTTCTTCGGATCCACCTGAATATCCTCACTGGAAATCGCGTGCCCCTAGAACTCCATTGAATCGAGCCAAAACTCACACTTGGAGAACTTTTCCTAAAGTTTCTCCTCCCTCAACTGCTGCAACGCTATCCTCATATGTTGAGCATACACCTCCTGGCTGCAAGACTACACCAGGATATAATCAATGAATACAATAACAAATGAGTCAAGATAAGGTTGAAATACACTGTTCATCAGATGCATGAACGATGTTGGGGCGTTGGTCAGCCCAAAAGACATCACAAGGAACTCATAATGGTCATAACGAGTCCTAAAAGCTGTTTTAAGAATATCTGAGTCCTGAATCTTCAAGTGGTGATACCCTGACCTCAAATCAATCTTGGAGAACATCGTCGCTCCCTGAATTTATTTAAATATATCATCAATACGCGGCAAAGGATACTTGTTCTTGATTGTGACTTTGTTCAACTGCCCATAATCAATGCACACTCTCATAGTACCGTCCTTCTTCTTCAAAATAGAACTGATACACCCCAAGGTGACATGCTAGGCCGAATAAACCCCTTATCAAGGAGGTCCTGAAGCTGCTCCTTCAATTCCTTTAACTCAGCTGGTGCCATACGATACGGTGGAATAGAAATGGGATGAGTTCCCGGAACCAAGTCAATATCCCTGTCAGGTGGTATGCCCGACAGGTCTGCAGGAAATACATTCGAAAAATCTCGCACCACCGGAAAAAATTCAATAGTACGGGTCTCTGAACTAACATCCCTCACAAAGGCCAAATAAGATAGACAACCCGTCTCAACAATCCGGTGAGCCTTCAAGTATGAAATCGCCGTTCTACGAACATAGTCTATAGAGCCGCTCCACTCAACCCTCGGCAACCCAAACATCGCTATGTCACGGTCTTAGCGTGATAATCTAGAACAACATGACATGGAGACAACCAATCCATACCTAAGATCACATCAAAATCAACCATACTAAGTAACAAGAGATCCACTCTAGTTTCCAATCGTCCAACAGTCACTACACACAACCGGTGTACACGGTCTACAACAATAGTATTTCCCACTGACGTTGATACATGAAGAGATGAAAGTAGAGACTCACGGGCAATATCCAGATAATGAGCAAAATACGAAATATATATGAATAAGTGGAGCCAGGGTCAAATAATACAGAGGTATCCTAGTGGAAAATTGAGACGATACTTTTGATCACACCATCCGAAGCAATGACATCTGGTCTGGCAGAGAAGTGCATAGACTTGGGCCTAGCCGCCACCTGATAAGCCTCCTCCTCTAGAGAGACCTTAGCTGACTGAGCCCCACCCCGAGCTGGTTGGGCAGGTGGTGAAGTAATGGGTGTAGGCTGACTCCTTTGCTGAGCTGGAAATCCAAAAATGCGGGGACAATACATCTTCATGTGACCCATATCTCCACACTCAAAACAACCCCTCTCTGCGAATGGCGGTGGGATACTAAAGGGAGCCCCGAGCACCGGGATAACTTCTAGAAGGACCTGGCTTAGATGAACCCTAAGTTGATGGTGAATGAGACAAACCCTAAGCTAGAAGGGCACTGAGAGATGAGTGATCCTGATGAGAACTAAGTGAACCATGGCCAAATGATGCGCCGCGGTGAACTGGGCGAGCCGTATGGGCATGCTTGTAACAACCACCCATGCCAAGGTAGAACTGACCCCCAGTAGGAACATCACTGAATCCACCTTGTCCACGAGGCCTCTCGGCCTCACTCTCAACCCGCTTCTGGCTGCGGATCATCTCTATCTTATGAGCAATTTTGGCAACCTCATCAAAAGTAGCACCAGACACTCTCTCTCTAGTCATATTCAATCGCAACTGAAATGTGAGGCCATCAATGAACCATTTGATCCTCTCCCTATATGTGGAAACGAACTAGACATCATGACGGGCCAACTCAGAAAATCTCATCCCGTACTGCATCATAAACATATCACCCTAACGAAGCTGCTCGAAGTACCTGCGCAGCTCCTCTCTGTAGGACTGAGGAACGAAATTCTCCAGGAAGAGAACGGAGAACTCCTGCCATGAAAGGGGTGCTGCGGCGACCGGCTTACGCCTCTCACAAGCCTCCCACCAATGGAGAGCAGCCCCAGAGAACTGAAAAGTAGTGAATGAGACCCCATTGGTCTCCAGAATACCTATTGTACGATGAATCCTCTGACACTTGTCCAAGAAACCCTGGGCATCCTCCACCTCTCTACCACTGAAAGATGGAGGCTGGAGTCTCCCAAACCTCTCCAATCTCAGTTGCTCTTCATTAGACATAATAGGAACCACATGGGTCTGAGCACCTACAACCGATTGGACTGGTAGTGCCCCCTAGTGTCTTGAGTCCTTGTACCACCTGCTCTGGTGTGCGGGCAGCAAAAGTCTAAGCACCTCCCCCGGCCTAAGAAGTGGTTGTTGCGGCCAGTATAGAGACCGCCTGAGCGAGATTGGTGCACACGGTCAGAACTTGAGCTAAGGCCTCCGAAAGACCTAGAATCATAATAGGCACGGGTGGTGCCTGAGCTGGTCCCACAGGCTCATCCACAATTAGAACCTTCTCCTGAACCGAGGCAACTGGTGGATCTGTACGTGCTGCCCAAGATGCTGTGCGAGCGGCACCTCTGCTCTTATCGCGACCTCGGCCCCTCGCGGCCCTGACTATTAATACTAGTGGTTGTCCATCCTGTCTAGTAGTACATGTCCTCACCATCTGTGAGAGAATAGAATAAAAAAATTATAGTTACCAGAATCAACAGATTCACACGACAAGAAGTCAAGAATGTGAAGTTTCCTAAGGTTTTGGCAATCTCTCGAAGATAAGTACAAAACTCTCTGTACCGATCCGCAAGACTCTACTAAACCTGCTTATGACTCGTGAGACCTATGTAACCTAGATTCTGATACCAACTTGTCACGACCCAAAATCAACCGTCGTGGTGGCGCCTATCATTGAACTAGGCAAACCACTACTCAACATCTCAAAAAAGTAAAAACTTTTAAAATAAATATGGAAGCAATTAATATTTAAGAAAATCCCTATTTGAAAAAGAAATAATCTGAAATACGACACAATCTATCCCAAAATTGGGGTGTCATAGAGTAAGTGAGCATCTATGCCAGAATACTGTTTACTACAATGTCTAAAAGGTAAGAACTGAAATACAGATAAAGATGATGAAGGACAGTCAAGGTCTGCGAATTCCATGCAGCTACCTCGATAGTCTCCGAGATCTTATCTCCTCAATCAGCAGCTATCGTGACCGAAAGCACCTGGATCTGCACATGAGGTGCAAGGTGTAACGTGAGTACTACAAACATAGTAAGTAACAAATCCAACCTTTGGACTGAAAGGTACTGATGAACTCAACCAACACAATATTATATAGAAATAACAATGCATAAATGTAGGCATGGTTTCAAGTTCAATAGATGACTCCAATAGTAAAATAGATCAAATCTAAATGATATGAAGCATAAAATTCCTCTACTTCTACATGTCAATGCACATGTTGTATGTGATGTACCATGCCGATAGTCTCATGTACTCACGCTCTCAAATGCTAAACCACTCGGTACTTTATATGGCTCAAACGGCCGAGGGAAGATCCATCCCGAAATATATACATCATTGACCAACAGTCACCCAGTACCGGGTAGGGCCAATCTAGACCGTAGAGAAGATCCATATCCAGGTATATATAGTGCTTCGAAAAAGATCCATGTCCAGTGAAGATCCATCGCTCAATAATATCAACTGCGTTCAGTAGGGGTGTCTGTTGTCTCCGGAGGGGCTCCTTCAGCCCAAGCACTATCATAAATCAGTATACTCGCTGCGGCGAGTAGCCCGATCCCATAACTATCACTCATAATTAGGCTCTCGGCCTCACTCAGTCACCAATCTCTCCAGTATCACTCACGGGCTCACAATATCATGAAACTAGCCTGAAAATAATGATATGATGTATCAACAAATATCCACAGAGACTAAGATATGATATGAAATTAATGAATATGATTGAGCACAAAATATCAATGAAATCAGTAGGGTGACAGCAAGAAAGGACCACTGTGAGTCCCAACTGTACCAACATAAAGCCTAAACATGATATCTAGCATGATCGACAACTCAATTACATTATCACATGATAAAAATACGCATATCAACAAGATAGAACCAATATATAGTGCCATGAAACCAACCAGGTCACGATTCTCATGGTGCATACTCGCACGCCCGTCACTCGGCATGTGCGTCACCTCAATACCAATCACAAAACACATATTTCGAAGTTTCGAACCCTCAAAACCAAGTCTCAAAAGTGTTAGTTACCTTTATCCGGGAAAAACTCTACTCCAACACGCCTTTACCTCTCAAATAATTCTCCAAACTTCCCGAATCTAGCCACAAGTAGTACAATACAATCAATATAGACTAAAGGAATCAATTCCACACGAAAATATGAATTTATAAGCCAAAATTAAAATCGGCTCAAACCCGGACCCCCAGCCCACATCTTGAAATCCAGAAAAAATCACAAAAACCAAAAGCCCATTCGCTCACGAGTCTAACTATACCAAATTTATCAAAATCTGACACCTAATGGTCATTCAAATACCCAAAATTCACTCTCCAAATCCTTAACCTCAAATTTCCAAATTTCACCTCAAAACCAAACACTCTAGGTGGGAAAAAGAATAAGGAAACAAGATTATTGATCAAAAACGAGTACAAGAAGCTTACCTCAAGAATCCCCTCAAAAATCCTCTCCAAAATCACTTAAGTCCAAGTTCAAAATGTTGAAATGAATCCAAATTCGCGAACCCTTGCTTTTAAACATTCTACCCAGGCCTTTCGCACCCGAGGCCACTTATCCGCACTTGCGGAACCTATTCTGCGGTCAATTCTCCGCTTCTCCTGAAGCCACTTAAGTCCCCTAGGCCTGCACCTACGCTTCAGGTTCTTCACATGCAGACGCGCTTCTGCGGCCTTTCCTTTGCTTATGTGGAACCAGCCTTCGCCTCACTACTTCGCATTTGCGGAGCCCGTCACACATCTGCAGGATCGCAGATGTACATTTCCCTTCAAACCTATGTTTACCCCAAGCCAGCTCCAGCTCCGCATCTGTACAATCCCAGCCGTACCTACAACTAATACCCTCGCAGGTGCAATCACACCAGCAAAAGACCAATCTTCAGCAATTCCTCAACTTTCATTTCAATTAACCACCCGAAATCGACCCGAGTACCCAGGGACCTCAACCAACCATAGCAACAAGACACAAGTCACGATACGAACTTAGTTGAACCCTCCAATCATCTCAAACAACTTCAAAAACAAAAATTACACACGAATCCAAGCCTAATGAATTTTGAAATTTCCGAATTCCACAAAAGACGTCAAAACCTTTCAAATCACACCCGATTGACCTAAAATTTTGCACACAAGTCAAAATAATACCACGAACCTAATGCAACTTCCAGAATTTGAATCTGACCCCGATATCAAAAAGTCCACTCCCGGGCAAATTTTTCAAAATTCCAACTTTCGTCATTTCAAGCCTAATTCTACTATGCACCTCCAAATCACAATCCGAACACATTCCTAAGTGCTGAATCACCCAACAAAGCTAACAGAACCATCAAAATTCAATTAAGAGACTAAGTGTCTCAGCTCTCTTTGAATTCTCTGTGGACCCGAACCAACTAACCTGATAAGTCATAAAACAATAGTGAAGTACAAAAATGAGCAGAAAAGGGGGAACAGGGCTTCAACTCTCGAAACGACCGGCTGGATCGTTACAGCTAAACGAGATATTTTTACCTTTTATTAAATTGTACCTAGAGTGTGATTCCCCTGCTATATAAAGGGGGTCTGATTATTCATTAAACACATTGTAACATACATCCCAAAGCAATATACTATTATTTTTCTGTTATTCATAGTTCTTTGAATTGTTGAGCAGTGTTTCATTATTATAAGCCCGGGATCAAAGACGTATACCTCGATGAGGCTGACCTCGAGTCTTCGATCATACCCCCTTATTTTGAAGAGATTTGATAATTTATTAAATCTCTTGCATGTTTATTCTAGAAATATTTACCGTTTATATTGAATAAATCTATATATCCTTAAAATCACTTATAAAATTAATTGTATCCGGTTTTAGGATAAGAAATACCAACACAATTGGAGATGCCATTATGTAAAGTCAGCTCGATCTTTCTATCTTTTATATAGAATTAACATGGTGACGTGATTGCAGATTCCATTTAAGCCATTCCTATGTCATCTTTCTTTTACTAACCAATCTACGATCTCCATCAAAATGTATGGAAGACCTATATACCCGACATGGTTCATAGTATATTAACACCAATTAATAGGGAATAGTTATATATTTCATTAATTGAAGATGTCATCCCATCCTATAAAGTCAACTATAATTTATCGACAATAGTCATGAAACCTTTTTATTACAAATAAAAATACAATTTTCTCCTTTAATATGAATACTAGATTGGGGATGTTGATTATTGAACCTATTCGGTTGTTTATAAAAAATTATGGACAATTTATTATGTATCAAACAATAGGTATTTCATTGGTTCATAAAAGTAAACACCAAACTAATCAAAGATACCTAGAACAAAGATATGCTGATAAAAAGAAATTTGATGAATTCATTTTGCAACTTGATATAGGTTCAAATCCTATGGGATGCAATTTATTTTCATATATATATTTTAGATTTCGATTGCAAGAAAGACTGTTTGAATATTTGAATCCAAGACACTTGATTCTTTTTTTCCCTATCTATGGAGGAATATTTCGAGATGATAATGAACAAGATGTACTTCTATTTATTAACAATATCTTATGTTTCGTCTAAGCAGGATCCGAAGTATTGGCCTTATTAGGTAGAACGGGGAATCTCCGGATTTATGCTTATTTTGAACTCCTCCAGATATTTTGTCGATTACTACGCCCTTCCTTTTAAACAAAATAAAAATATATTTATTTTGAAATTCATTGGATTCGACTGAAATAATGTATTATAGGAATCCTCCTCTTTCAATCAAAGACCTATTTCAATGATTCCCATAGAAAGAGGATCCCAGGAAATTTATTTGAACCTAATTCTTCCCGTTAGCTAGGTAAGCGCCTTGTAGTAAGAGGAGTAGTTATGAACCCTGTAGACCATCCCCAAGGAGGTGGTTAAAGGAGATCCCAAAGATTCCAACCTCCCAAGTAAAGAATTGTTACAAATAATGTAGAAACTAGTAGATTCAAAAATAAAGCAATGTAAAATAAACCAAATTTGATACTTGAATATTCAAATTGATACTCTGCTACTAATTCTACTTCTGCTTCTAGTAAATCAAAAGGTAATCTTTCACACTCGGCTAGAAGGTAATCTTTCACACTGGGCTAGAGAAGAAATTAGAAAAATGATAAACCTGATGGGTTGACGCCACAAATTCTACCCCCCCCCCCCCCCCCCCCATCACTCACATATAATTATAAA